>JAOUZG010004505.1:1667881-1684933 GCA_026289955.1 Argiope argentata | reverse complement strand
ACACACACACATATATATATATATATATATATATATATATATAGTCAAATTAGTATTTTTTACAATTCTAGAAAATATTAATACATAGAAACGAATTGAAATGTATTAAAATCGGAAAATTACCTTTTGATGATATATATGCTTAGTACACTAGTTTTCTAATTTGAACAAAAGTTTTGAATGGATAGTATGCCAAAAAATAGTATTTTCATTGTTGTATGCTACAATAGAATTATTATTCTGATACCTCTTTAATTTGCATTATTGTAGTTCAATAATAATAATCATTTGTTATATTTGATCCTTATTTCCTTTATTTCGCAATTACTTTAACAATGTATCGTTTACATTGTTAAGTTTTGGGTGAAAAATATTTCATCATTAAGGTATTAGTTAAATCTAGTTTTCCCTTTCATTTTAAATATTTCGGCACAATAAGAACTATAGTGAAAAGCATTGCAAATCCAAATATTTCTGAAATTATATTGTTAGTCAAAATAATCAGCTTTAAGGGCATTATAACTGTACCATATGGAAATTTTAATTTGAAATTCCATGAGCAGACATTTTAAAAATTATGATGATGGATAGTAATTAGTATATTTGCTCTTTAATCAATTCTAGGTAAATGACGTTTTGATCTTCTGATAAATTCATGACAAAAGAAAGAACCAATTTATTGAGCAAAATGAAGAGGAATATCCTGATGCAGAGTATTACAGCTTTCTTCAAAGAGAAGTTCAGTCTTCGAAGGGTTTGAATATTATAATTACTACAATTGCACAATGGAAACGCTAATAAAAATAGCTGCGATCAAAGCACGAACCATTATTTGCTGAGTTGGATTTTATCTTATGAGAATAGACTACTGTAGCAGGGTATAAAGTTTAGCTATTAACAGGGCTGGTTTTTAAATAACACACTTTGCAATTACATCAAAGTTAGATTCAAAGTATTATAACAGTGGGAAAAGGATTCTTTTATATGAATAAATGCAAGTCTACAGATGAGAGAAATGCAGAGAACAATTGAGAAATTACCTAAATGAGCATAACTATGAGCATTCTTTAATAGAATAAATTAATGTATGGACAGATCTTATTTTCATAGAAATACTGCGTAAAATAAACTCAGTTTTAATAAGTCGCACTTTTACAATCAACAGTCATATTTTCTATTAGGGACGTAAGAATTTCAGAACTTACTCTCATGAAACCCATTAAAGGTAATATTATATATCTATTTTTGAATTCTGAAGTGTAGGTGGTAGTAAATACATGTAAAATTACAGAATATTTCAAAAAACCCATCTATGGTGCTTGTTAGATAACACACTATTTTAATGCGACAGCAACCTTACTGTTTTTTCCTAATATATGAAAAACAATTAACAGAATTAATCAAAACGATTTTAATTCTCATCGTAATATAAATTTAAAACTACTTTTCAGAATACATTATGTGAGGCAATCTGCATAGAGGGGCAAATGAAATTACCTGCTAAAAAATTATTTAAAAAATTTCTATAAGCAAGTTTTTCCCCAATTTTTCTGAAAATAGTACATCCTATACTTGGTTTAAATTCTAATGATCATGCATTTATAAGCTGAGTTTTATCAATGGAGTTTAATTAATATGAAGTTTGAATATTTCTCTTATCATAAATTTAAAAATATATAGTGATTTCAATTCTTTTATTTTTCTTTAACCTTTTGAATTAATATTTTTACTGTCAAAAAATGGTTCAACTACCCATATGTAGCGAATGCATTTACAAAAAAAGGGAAATAATAATAATTTACAATACTAAGGTAAAGTGAAAATGCTTTTTGGGTGTTTTATTTGATCGCATAAGCGTGAAACCAAAAAAAAAATAAATTAAAAACATAAACATATGCATTGAATTATTTTTTGCACTGAAATAATGCGAGATTTCTACACCATGTTTTCAAATTATCTTATCAATTTTACCTTGATAATTAAGCGACCAACCGTAAATTCTGGTTCATTTCTAGGCTTCCTTACCTGATCTATTTTCATGCGAGTAAAGACAAATATTTAAAACCATGAAACAGCTGAATGAATTTTTAAAATTGCGGATATACTGTCTTCTTTGATTGACCCAGCCAATAATAGAACCGGCAAGCCCAAAGAATCTCATGCATAATCGATGTAAAATCCTTTACATGCAATGTAATAATGCGGAGTTCCTCCCACAGAGCAATTTGTAGCTAATTCATTCACGTTACACTAATAATTAATCGATCAGTCTCAGATACTGATCCATTTCTGCATTGTTCGCCTAATCCCTTAATACAACCCACTAAAATATATTCCATGCAGCCGACGGTATATATTTCAAATAATTTGGCTAAATGCATCTTAAGAAGATGGATAAACGGGCGCACTTATCAGTGGAAGTGACAACAAGCAATACCGCCCGAGCGTGTGCAGCGGTGCGTCGCTTTTCCCTCTCTTTCAGCCTGTCAGTTTCACTAGTGCCGCACAGGATGGCGTATCAGTTGGGATTGTTCCAGTAATGCTTTTAGACACTCTTGCTGACCAACAGAGCGGGGAGGTATTCATATCCAATTTATATTAGAAGATGGATGGAAAACAATGCTTATTTCTTATTTTCGGAGAAAGATAGCCATTATGAGATGATAAGAGGAAATTGCTTCTTTTTTTGGAAACAAATAGTGAAATGTTTTTATTTGCAAATGGTTAGAGATTAGGTTATCAAATGTTGAGTAAGTATATTTGACATTTAAACAAGTGGTATAAAAAACTAAGGTCAGTTTCTTCTTAGCTTTTAAGTATTAAGACATAAGAAGGAAACGAACTTAATTTTTTATTAACAAGGTTAATTTTTATTAAATAGCTACAATTAATCTAACCATATTATATGTATATGCGTATGATATAATCACAGTATTAGATGACAATTTTCACTCTACTCATTCATGAATTTTCTACGCCAGTTGGGATAACGCAATACGGATTAAAAATTTTCTTCTTTTCTTCTTTTTTATTTTAATTCAAAAGTACCTCAAAATGAATCCGAAAAATCTATTAATTGTTGTTTTTTACTTAGGGCACTTGCCATGGACAAGCCTTGCTGATACATTAGCAGATTTTAAGCCGGAGGTACTAAACAATGTTTAATTTAAATGCATCAAACACTAAGAAAATAAACAATCTTTCCGAAACAGTAGTAGAAAATAAACAATCAAACTGAATTTCAGTAGCGTGGACAAAAAAGTAAATTCTTCTCATTTGGAGGGGAAAAAATGAAGAATTTGGGCCGGAAAGTAATATAGGGTGAGTGTGAACTATAGCAGAAACTAAAAAAGAAAGTTTTTTCATTTTTTTTCAATTATAACTATACTTTTGCAATTTATACTGTATTAAATAATGATAAAAATTACAAGAATCATTTTGAAAAAAAAATCTTATATTTGTTTTGGTAATTTGATGACGTAGTAAAATAATTGCTTCCCTGACAATCAGAAGTGAATTGCGAAAATGTTCTATTAATCACATTCTATTGATGAATGTTTGGCTAAACTGATGACCTTGTCGAACTTCAGGCCAAAATTCATGTCACTGACTATGTCATCAACATAATCAATAGATTAGCATGACATCTTTTGTGATTAATCGCGGTTAATACACATCTTCCTAAATTGGTAATAAATGCGTTCTAAAATGTCTAGAATGATTAATTAGTTTGAATAATTAATAGTTCATCAAATCTTCCAATTATTGAAATTATTGAAACCTGATATTGCATAGTTTGTAATTATGGAAACCTGATATTGCACATTAATTTATGAATTTAAATGTTATCTTCTTTTTTTGTCTCTAGGTTCTAAAATTATCAGTTTCAAAGAAAAATATGAAGTTCATTTCTGACTGCAAGAGAAAATTAGTTTTCAAGGATTAAAACAACAATTGTTGATGCTCTTATTAAAGGAAACAATACTTATAAAATATTTATTGATACATAGAAAATATAGTATGTCAGCTTTCTGGCACAAATGTAGTGCATCTTCCTTGTGTTCTGAAAGTCCCGGATTCGAGTGCCGGTTCGGGCATGTTTGTTCTTCTGTGCTCTATCTGTAAGATGTGTAATTGTGCACCCTTGTAAATAGGGGCTGTGCAAGCAAATGTGATGAGTGTGTAGCTGAAGTCGTATTCTTGGCCTAGTTGGTGCTACTTGAAACAAGAGACTCATATCTTCAGCTTAAAATCTGCTGCGGGAATGCCATAAGTAACAACATATAGTATATAGTGAATATATATATATACATTGAATAATATTTGTATATATAAATGAAAATGCTTATATTTTCGATATTTATACTTTGATTCAGATTGTGTAAAATAGAAAAAGAAAAATATTCTACTATTTTATGGAAAAAAATTTTTAGTGCATTGATGCTATTCTTCTATTGTATTTCGAAAAAAAATTATTAAGAATAAAAATCTTCGCTTTTTTGAATGACGAGGGAACAATTTACACGAGAAATTATAAATCGTGATTTCTTTGCAAAATCCGAAGGGAGAATTATTTACCTTTATTAATGATTATATGAAAAGCATTTTCAGATATTTTGCTTTTTGGAAAAGAAAAAAAATGGTACTTTTCCGATAACCGAGCGCCTGAGAAAAATCGCAGAATAATGTATTATTTCGCGAAATTTCTTACAGATTTCGATTTTTTAATTCGATTTTAAAGCGAATAATTACCAAACAGTGCAGAATTCCACCAAATATCTTTGATGATTTTTCGCTAGTTCCAAGCTAACTGAAAAGTACCAATAAATGTATCTAATTTTAAAAAATAAGTATTTTTTGACTCAAGGAAAAATATTAAATATTTTAAGAAAAATTTAAGCAAGGTAGCGACAAAAAGAAATAATCATCTTCATAATAGAATATTTTGATTTCCCAATAACTTCATAATTAATAATCATGGCAGAGTTTCTTAACATTATATCACTAGTAAAAATAGTATCCTATTCATCTGTCTTTTGAATTTTGTGATATTGGGATTTCCCTTTTCTTGTATATTTATCTTGTTAACTGTATAAATATTAAACAGAATTCTTGCTTTAATTCATAAACATGGAAAATCATTTTAATAAACTTAATTATTTTTTTCAATTGTTTTAAAAAAGGCACACAATGAAACATTTGATGAAACAATAAAATATATTAAATTTCAAGTCAGCATCATAGTTAGGAAACTAGTCAAAAAGTATTTTTTAATTAACATTTTTAATAAATTATTATTGGAAAGACAATTTTTTTATTCATTAATAGCATTGGGGATTAACACGAAGAAACTCCAAAATTCTGTTTTAATCAGTGAAAATGTCAAATAAAATTACTTTGAGTTACATATACTCAGACTCCAAGTTAAATATGTGTCAAATGTTTTTCTTGCTGGTAATACGATCTGGGATACAGAGTGCAGCAAGCACAATTGAGCGAAATACAATTGATTCTCGAAATTAAAGACCTAACAATTTCTAACCATCCAAATCTCAACAGATTTTTCTTATACCTGACATTTTATACCTATAAATATCGTATCTAGTTTATTGTCTATTTTAAAGATATTTATTCATGAAATAATATTTGCAAAAATTTCAAAATGTGATGCATTTTTTAAATGTTCGTTATAAAAGGAAACTATTTACAATTCTTTCATTTTAAAAGTGAAATTATGATATGCGTTGAGTACATTTAAGTATGTCAAACATGTTAAACCTGCCCTAAGTAAGGATTAAATAAAGACTAGCGGGCACCTGTAATAATCGAGCTTATTTATTTCCTTAAAATAAAAATTTTAGCTCCCCTTTAATAAAAAACGATTTTTTTAAAGATTGTTTGGAAACTAGAAATAAAAGACTAATCATTATGTTGCTTAGAGAATAGTAAAAAAGTATTTTAAATAGGTTCAAGTGATTTATTTTGAAAAAAGAAAGGGTAAAAAACGTATACTAACTCATTGTTTAAATCATAAAGGTGCGCTAAGACTTTAAGATTTTCCCGAGATTGTCGACAGAAAAGAAAATAATAAAAATGATTAATAGAAAAAATAAGGGATTTTTACATTTACCTTTCCTCTGCAAAAAGTCTTATATCTAATCTTGCATGGAAATGAACTTTTCAAGGATTAAAAAAATCACAAAGATATGACGCATTCCAAAACAATGCAGAAAAAAAATTCAGGGACCTGATTTTTGTTTGAAATAACAATGGGATTAACTTCCTATGAAAATAAAATTTAAAAAAGCAAAACAAAGGTTTTCAATTAATTAATATTACTTCTGTTTACAGAATTTAGTAATACACTATAAAAATAAACAAAATGATTATAAAACACAAATTTTATATGCTGCATTTTGGAGACAGAATAAGCCGAAAACCTACATTGTTCTGAAATTTGCTGAACTTAATAGAATTATTGATATTTATTTAAATTGAATTTTATTTATTTTTCATAATATAAATTTAACAAAAATATATTATTAATATCTATAAAGATTTAGCTCTGATGAGATATTTTTAAATTGAATTTAGTATCATTTACATGAAATATCTTTTTGTTTAAATGACTAGCTGTATTTTACTTAACTAACCATGAATGAAGTATAAAATATTCACTTCTCTATATTTTTTATACTATGAAAACGGATTTATTTTGATATATTCAAAAATGAAATATCAAGTCGTATCAGAAGCTCATTAAAAATTGATAAAGTAAATTCATTTATGCAATTCGACATTAAGATAAATTTAAGACTGTAAATAAAAATAATTTTCATTTATTACCGATTGTTTATTACATCTTTCTTAAAATGCACATAAATGATTTGTATATAGTTCAAATCTCAATTCAAAAATTAATTATTCTATAATATGTTGGAGATAAATATATACATTGATTATAAATTTTCCCTTTTTTGTATTTTAATAGTTATGATTTTGAAAAGAAACCCAAATAAAACGAAAAAAGATATATATTTACAATCCGAAACAGATAATAGAATTTCAGAAATCCACTGCTGTAATGTGCTGTATAATAATAGTTTGAAGGAATCGCTTTCTGTATGACGTTCAATTTCCGAATTTCAATTGAGCCCAAAATATTTCTCACCACATTTTTTTTCTTAGTTTTTCAAAAGGTAAAAGACATTATTCATTTTGCTTTTTATTAAAAACCTTTGTAAAGTTCGTAAATAAAAAAAAACTTTCTTTACAAATAAAACATAAAATTTGCTGGGAAACGTTTCATTTCATTTTAAAACCATCCATTAACGCCTTCAAAATTGAGTCAGTTTATACTAGAGAGACAATGGATACCAGGTCAAAGGTAGGATGCCAATTTAATTTTGTAATTTGTGCATTTTATTGTAAGAAAAATGATACGTTCTGGTACAAATGGAGATTACAAACAAATGCCATTCCTAATTACGTTTTCATTGCAAGAATGATGCCATTTAATTTGTCTTCGTTGGGTTTTTTTTGTAGTAAAAAAACATGGTAGTTGTACACCATGATTATTAATTTACAATGAAAGTTAATCAATTTATAACTCTTTATGGATGCCCTTGGCAACATTTTGTTGGGTATTAGGTAAACTTATTTTTATACCCATATATTTAGATCTACCTTTGTTTTAATTCCTACAAAACATTTTAAAATTTAAAATTTTGATAAACTTGTCACTCGAACTGTATAAAAAGTATTGAATTTCTTAAATTTCTACATATGAATACGCTATATTTATTTTCCCTGTCATTTAATTTAAACTTTGTTAATCAGAGAAGGACAAAATTATTACATTCTAATTGTTCTCATAATTATTTCGCTTCTTTCATACATGATTATTATAAAACATATGATGATAAGTTAAAGGAATCAAGATGTAATTTTTGAATACTATCAAATATATTTTATACACTTGTGAAAATTCAAAAAAATTGGCATGCTAATAGAGCAAAAAAAAATGAATTGTATATAGCTTTTTTAAAAAATCAAGAGACAAAATGTACTTTTATGCATGTTACATTACAACTAATTATGATCGAGATTTAAAAACAATTCTTTTAACAATTTTAAACACAGAAATATTTCAGCGATTCTTGTTTTTGATTTTTAACCTTTTCTGTTGTTATAACAAGCCTAAAGAGCAATTATAAAATTAAACGGAACTTATGAATTAGACTGTCTACGCCAATGGTAGCCAGTGGTTTAGTAATTCATTGGCAACGAGTTTAAATTTGGCGCTAAACCGTCGACGTCGATGAAGCCAACAAAATGGCTAAAGGCAGTTAAGGTTTGAAAATAATGGTTTTTTTGAAATTATTGGCGGTTTAGCAACTCATTGGTGACACTTTAAAATTTAGTGATAACGATTGACTGTCTAATACGTTAGTACCAAATAAACTTACTCATAAAGTAAAAACCATGTCCATTCCTCATAATTTAGTTACCAACAGTGAAATTAAATATTAGGCTAAGATACCTATGGCAAAAGATTTTAGAAAGATTTCAATTAAAAAAATGAAGAAATTTATTTTTTTTATTATTAATAGAAATAAGTAAATAAGTTTTTATTAATTAGCTTACTTTTGTATTTGCAAGAATTTTTTTTCTTTTTTTTTCATTACACCATTCTGATTCAGATAAAGAAGTATTGTGAAGGAAACGCGTTTTGATTTTTATTTGATTATTACTAAATCTTGAATATTTTATTAGTTTAAAAAATTTTAAACAAACACGGTCACAAACGTTTATAACAATCTCCCTAACCTTTTCATCTATAATATAAAAATATAACTGTTTGTCAGTTTATATAATCAAGGAAACACAATTCATGCTAGATGAATTTATAAAACTTTCTCCATAAATAATTGATTAATAAAATTAATATTCCGAAGTACTGAATATACACAATGAATTTGATACAGTTGTTATAGCTTGCAATTTCGTATATAAGAGACTTCTTATCCGTAATGCATCAAATCCTTCAAAATAGCCTTAAGTATAACTTGAATTATTAAAAGAATATTGACTTGCTCTAACAATTGATTGTCGGCACAATTTACAATATGTCTGTGGCTTAGATAAATACATATCTGAATATTTCCATTCCATTGATAATTATTTTCCCTTTATAATCATAAAATACAATTAGAAGCATTTTCTGAAATGAATTGTGATTCATTTGGGGAGGATTTCTAGGTAGATAATCGGAGTAAATAATTTTTGTGAATGTGGTGAAATTCTATTGGAATTTTTTCGTGTACTAATAAACTACATATTTCTGCACTCGTATTTTAATAAAGTATTTTAAAAATGATATTATCACAACATTGAAAACAAAAAAAAAAACTATCAAAACACTGGAATAAGAAAAAAAATTAAGTGTGAAAAGATGATCTGAAAAAAATTGTGGGAATTGAGTTAGTATTGAAGTTTTTCAATGCATTTTTGTTTTCAAATAAAAGATATCTGAGATTCTTTTCCTTATATTTGTTGTTGCTTTATAATTTTTTTAATTTCATTCTTTTAGGAAATTTGAAGTAACAAATTTTTATTTGAAAATGTTTTACTTTTTAATGCACCAATATATATAAAAAAATTTAATATTGGTTTTTTATATATTAAATTTTACTTTTTATAATTTTGATTATTGTATAAAAAAGACGTCTCACGCTATTTGGGAAACGAATTTTGATTATGCGGGTGTAGACGTTGGAAAGTTGTACGAAAACCATTTTACAAATGTGGTAAAATACTTTTCAATTGGTTTAAGTTTTTAAGCATCTACTGAAAACTTTACTATTTATTTATTTTGTTTTTTCTCAAGAATTATGAAAATGAATATACTATTTTGCGTATAATCTTCATAGTTAATATCTTATTAAAATGCAAAACTTCCAAGTTCGAATTAGTTAAATTCATATTCCAATGATATCATTTTAAATTTTTTTTCTTCTTATAATATTTTGGATTTCATTCGATAGATAATTTTCATAATAAATAATTCAAATTGAAATAAGGGAAACAAGAACATACTATATTTCGAATTTCAATAAATATCAAATTTCTTTTTCTTTTGATTTTTATCATAGTTTTTCTTACAATATTGTTTATTTCTCGTTTAGAGATTTTTATATTTTAAATTATTTCACAAATAAAATGAAGCGTATATTGTTTCTATTTTTTTATCGTTTTACTTTTTATAGTTTTAAATACATTTCAAAATTTATGGTTGTTAATACATTATATTAAACTTCACCATATATATATAATAATTTTTCCTCTCAATTAGTTCATTAGGTAATGAAGAACTTTCAATTATTAATTATATTTTCTTTGACAGCAAACCTTATTACAATGTTTGAAAAGTTTAGTGTTTTAAAAAGTAAGGAGAAATTTGAATAAATTTTAACTTTAATAATATATATAAAAAAGATGGTAAATAAGAGCATTTAAATAAAAATAGCCAGACTGTTACCTGAAATCAAACTAAATTACTCAAAAAAAATTAAAGGTTGTTCTATTATATTTAGTTGTAGTAATAGAGTTCAGTTGTTTTGCTTTATTTGGTGCATCTTATTTCTTAGAAGGGAAAAACAAATTAAGTGAATAATTTAGTAAATATAAGGACACGTAAAGAAATTCTTAACGCATTTTTTAAGTTATCCATAAAAGGGTAGCATTTCTTTTCATTTTATAGATAAATGTTGGACTTTTGAAGTCGCATTTTTGTTCCAATAAAAGAACACTTCTCAAAAATTTTACCAAATCAAAATGCAATGAAACATGCAAAATTACTACCAAATCAGTTATCTTCATTTATGTTTACGTGTATTTTAATACCTTTTAGTGTGATTAATATTTTTTTATCTAACATATTTTATTTTGTGTGTTCCAATTGAGTTCTTAATTTCTTAGTATAAATATTTTTTTTTCTTTCATAAATTTGGATGGCAAAACAAAAGCATTAACATTTGAAAACTGTCTTTTATATCAGACTTTTTATAAAATCTGAAAAGTTCTTTTAATAAAATGATTGAATTAGCCTTTTAATCTCATACATTTTATTTATCTTTATTAAATGTTCAGGATTCTTTCATGACTCCTCTCTTATTGTGGCATTAAACATAAAATATTTTTTAGAAGCCGAGCAATCATATTAGGTAAACTATTGTACCAAAATCTTTATTCATGTATTTTATTTAAAGTTTAATTTAAGGTTTACTCTTTTATTATGTGTATTATGTATTTATAAGCATTATCATACATCCATTGTCACAACATGTTTCATTGTTAAGGATATTTTAATCATTTTGTATTCTATATTTCTAAGAATAAACCCTTACTAAGGATGCATTTTCATTTACCCTAAAAATGTAATCTTCAACTGGAAGGTCAAATATTACTTTTCACATTAGCTATCATAAAAATCTAAGGATGAATTTTCATTCCTTTCCTTTCATAATAAAGTTTATTCTTACATTTCCATAAATTTAAGTAAAAAAATACAGTAAAAAAAGTTTAAATGTCTGAGTTACTAATAGAAATATTAAGGATATGTATAAGGATTATATTAAGGATATGTATGATGAATTTTAATTTTTTAATGAATTCTCAAGATTTTTCTCTTCCTTTCCATTGCTTCTTGACTTCTTAAAACATTATTGGATTTGGGGAATTTTTTACTCCATGTTTACTGCAATAATAAAAGAGGGGTTGAGATTTAAAATGATGCAAAATGATCTTAGTGCAATGATATTTTCATTAATTAGTGCCAATTAAATTCAGCAAACTACTTCCATATGCCAAAGATACTTTCAAAACTTATTATATTTCTAATTAAATTCTTATTATATTTAATTGTATTTCTAATTAAAATATGAAAACAGCAGTCTCATATTACAAATTTCTCTTATGCAAAATATACTTGTTAAAATCTAGTAAATCTGTGCTAAATAGTCATCAAATGATTGCAAAATTATCTAAATGTGCATAAATATCATAAAATTCAAAAATATTCATCTATCTAGTTCTTAAGAAACATTTTTTTTTAATTTTGACATCATATTTGATCACTATGTTTATTTTTTTATCACAATGTATAACTCTTTTTTAAAATTGAAAAATTCTATTTTTCATGGTTGAGCTAATGTGGCATTATATGGAAATGAAATTTATGTTATTTAGTGTTGTTTTTGAGTTGTATTAAAAAACACTCATTTGTAGATGCGAAAAAAAAATCGAAGCGATGAATTCCATGCTTAAGCAAACAATTTATGATTTTATGAAACGATTCATCCACGGGAACTTTCCCTAAATTGACATACATGAAGAAATGTACATGGAATTGTGTTTATAAATTCATAGAAACAGGACATAAACTTCAAATTATGTAATTCATCAAACATGGACAAACCTTTTCATTTACCAGCCATATTCCAATGTTTGTAAATCTGTCTTCATAAGCCATGTCAGTAAAGTATTTCAGTCATGTCAGTGAAGTTTTCTAGTCATGTCACTGAAGTTTTCTAGTCATGTCACTGAAAATTTTCAGTCACACCAAGGAATCTTTTATATACTATAATGTGAATCGATCCATCTTTTCAGTCATAGCTGATGTCTGCGTGCTCGGTATTTTAGATGCTGCTCATTAGGAACTAAGTCTACATGCACTCATGCACTAGATCTCAGAGCTGACAGAAAAATGATAATCGATCCTAAAAAGCCAAATGAAATGCTTAAGAAAAATATAGCAAAAGTAGTTGTTTAGTTTCATTAACATCTAAATTTTAGTCTACACTATTTCAAAGCTCCCAATTAAATATTTAACAAAAATATATAGTACAGATGACGCGATAAACTTTCCTTGACATAACACGTACTAAACATAAATGTGACCTTCATCCTTTTATGATTAATTCGCATCACACTCACGTTGACTCACGCGATCACGCAAATCTACCCTGCATTTAAATAACAAGTACAGATGCCCGAATTTGCTGTCACCATGCGTTTAATCAGATAGGGAATCTTAAAAAAATATTTTTTAGTAGATAAAAACGATTTAAAGATGATTCAGTTACGTTGTTGAATTAAATGCTGTAGATTTGTTTTTTTGGTCCCCTTTATATGTTAATGCCTGACTAGTACTGTCTTATCTAATCTAGCAATCGCTTTATCATATTGTTTTTGTTTCATTCCATTTAGGATTCTGTTTCATGTTTAACCATCTGTAACCATTCTGCACGAATAATTTAATGCGTCTGTTTAGATAAAAAAATGATTTAATTTAACTTATAAAATGATTGATTACATGTAATTTATTATTTGAGGATAACTTAATGAAGTTATTTTCATTTCATTTCTCACTAAAAATCATAAAATTGCCAATAATAAAGGTTTTTATCTTGAAGTACAAGCTTATAGGATGGAATTTTTTGATTCTAATAGCTTGAAAATTTTTTTATCTGCTTTCTTTTTATAAATCACTGCTGAAATTATTTTTCCCCTCTTTTCCCCATTTTATGCGCTATTGAGTTTTATATTCGTGTAATAACCCTGAACGTTTTGAATTTCTTCTTTTTTGTTAATTTTATATTAATTTCTCATTCTGGATTGATAAAGAATGTTAGTTTTTATGAAATTATACACAATTCTTTTATCAAAAATAATTTAGTTAATGGAAATTTATATTAATAATATAATTTTAGTTTTAATTTCTTTTCCTTTTATTATATTTTTGTCTTCTGCGATTTCTTAGATATTAAATCATTGTTAGGTATCTAATCTAATGGAAATTTTGACAATTAAGAGCTTATAAAGAGCATGCTTTGGTACAAAGCATGCTTAAAAGAGCATGCTTAGATAAATACATATATACTTAGATAAATGTATATTTTGCATGGGATAATCTAATTATAGTTTGTTTTAATATATATATTAAAATATCATAATTTATTTTTTGATAATATATGAAATCTCATTTTTGATAATATAGAATATAATGAAAATATAGAGTATAATGGATTGACATTACTTTTAATAAAAATACGTTAAATTTTTTTCTTAAAAAAACAGAAATGTATCCTTAGGAGGAAAAAAGCATTTATAACCGGATTTAAGAAATTTGAATAGCATATTTTATTATATACTGGCTAAGAAGGATTTTCAATAAATACTGTTTTCTGATAGGATAAGTAATGTTTTAGCTTTCCAGCATCAACTGGATTCTTAGATTTCTAGAACACTTACAATTCATTTATGCTGGAATCTCCGAGCATTGGAAAATCGATTTTGATTTTTTTTTATCTGTCGCAATTTATCTTTTGATCTTTTCTGTTGGAATTTTTCTATATTTTTCGGGAAATAAAATTGCTTACAATTATAAATACGAAATTAATATGATGTGTATTAAGGATTCAACATATTTACCGTTTAACCCCACCCAGAGTGTTAAAAAAATGCAAAAAAAAAGATTTTTTTAAGAAAATAGGGAGTGTAAGAAACATCTATATTCCTGACATAGGTTTCATTTTTTTGCTATATATTTGTCCCCGTGAGTTTTTATTTGTTGAAACTTTTTCCCACTTATTTTATAATCTCAATCCACAAACTATCAGAATTTCTACCGAGCGATTGCAAAATCTCAGACTGCGCGTATAAATAGAGAATAGAAATGTTTTTTGATACCTAAACTTCTTAACTCCTCTCCCCCTAAAAATGATTTATATTCTCTGAAATTATTTGCTTTCCATTATTTTCTTTTGAATACATTATTGTTTTCAAAATGTATTAATTTGTTTTGAAATTTAATATTTAATATTTCGTGCACATAGTTGATGAAAAAGGAAATAAAAATCTGCACAGTAGTTAAATTGTTAGCATTAAAAATTTGAATTTTTGAATTTTAAGGTGTCTGAAACATATTTTGTTCTGTAATATTTTTAGAAATTAGTAGAAAGGCAAAAACGTTTGACAAAATTTGATTTAATATAAGTTATTATTAAAAATTTTAAAATAACCCCGAAATTCCCTTTTTTCACTTATAAAAGTACATATGTGCCCTATTTGATGCGTTTTTGCTAAGTGTCATCGCACTCGTGAACAGATAATCGTCCATTCACACGCAAATGCATACACAAATAACTCAATCATTAATAAAAATTCGTTAGTTTTCAAAAATGGAGCGTTCAAGCTAATTATGAGTATGGCTCAAATTTGAATTTAATAATAAAAGAAACAATTTGATAATAAATCAAAACTATCGTTAAAACTTATTATAAATAATATTTTTTTTTAAAAAAATTCAAAAATTCATAAAAATTTACACGATGGTAAACAAATAATAAATAAAATTTTTGGAAGATCTAGCGAATAACCCGAAATTTCCATTTAATTTTTAATCAATTCAAATTTTGAATGGAAAAAACTACGGCACTCATTCTCACACTAAAGTTGATGGCTCAAGATCAAATGGTCTGACTTTTAAAATAACAACAAAAAAATAACAAACGCGAGAGCACACATAAGGCATTCTTCTTAATTATGAGCAGAAATTGAAGAATTATGGCCAAATGCTGCGAGTATAAATTGACTACTTATTTCCATTGAAGAATGACTTCTACTTCAAAACGAAGAAAATATGTTTGTGAAATATTTTGAATCAATCAAAATGCACTATGTGATAGTTTAGAATTTAATGTGTAAAGGGACATTTAGGAAAATCAAAATGATCCTAAAGGTTTTGGATTATTTAAAAATATAGATAAAATTTTAAGCACTAAATTGTTATACAAATTTATTTAAAATGTTACTTTAATGGATAATACCATTCAAGATGCCTTTGAATTAATTTCCTTGAAAGGTTGACATTATTTCAATGTACTATTATTATTTTCTTTAAATTTGAGCATTAACAACTTTACATCTTATACTTTAATACTAAAAATGACAGGTTAATCCACCAATCTCTGTGAAAATTGTGGAAAATAAAGGATGAACCTCATTATGGATTGTCGAAACTTCTTTCTCTGTTATTTAAAACAAAAGAAAGGCAGAATAATTCAATAAGTCTGTCAAAATTGAAGAACATAGTAGCTGCTGCTCAAAGTGAGAATATATTCGGCAAAATTTTTTTTGCTCTCATTTGAAACTAAAGAAAGACAGGGTAATCCACTAATTCCTGTAAAAATTGAGGAACAAACTAGTTGCCCCTCGGTATGGATTGGCGAAACTTCTTTCTCTGTTTTTTAAAACTAAAGAAAGACATAGTAATTCAATAGTTCTATCGAAATTGGGGTGCATATAATCTACTCTCAGTATGAGAATTTAGTTGACGAATTTATTTTGCTCTCATTTAAAACTAAAGAAAGTCAGGGTAATCTACTTATTCCTTTCACAATTGTGGGACATTTTAGCTACGCCTCAGTATGAGCTGGCGAAGTTTCTTTCGCTGGCATCAGCAAAGGTGATTGCCTCAGGCAGTGACTACTGAGCCAAGTGCTCTCTCAGGGCAGTTATTTCCACTCTATCGGGCCGAGATCGCTTCGAATCTATTCTAGATCAATGAAACGTGTGCAACCACCTGTGTTACTTTCTTTTGCATCTTCATCTTCTTCTTTAACAAATATGTTCAAAAACGGCAATCCATAAAATTTCTAACAAGACATTCTGTTGTTATAGCCATTGGACAAGAAAAGAGTATTGTTTTATCAATTATTTAAGAATAAATATTATTAGATTAAAAGAACAAGTTTCCACTCAAATTTGATGTATCTAACAGTTGCTTGCAAAATTAGCACAAATAAAAATCATATCCTTCTGTGTGAACGCTTTACAAATTTTGAAATAATGAATAAATAGTTTTAAGATAAGATTACCTAAAGTACAACGCCTTATGAATAGCGAATAAAGCGACTTAAGAATAAAATATTTGCATTTAAAAGAGCCTGTTTCCACTTATATTTGGTGTATCTGACAATTAAATGCAAA
>JAOUZG010004505.1:1643575-1667481 GCA_026289955.1 Argiope argentata | reverse complement strand
TGCACTTTGAAATTGATATATATATATATATCAATTTCAAAGTGCACGAAATAATTGCAAAATGCCCCCACAATAAAAAATTCCCAAAAATTATTTCACCAAAGACATATCTTAATTGTAAATTTAACTACTTGTTACAATTAAGAGTATATAATTAATTACTAATAATTTTTTGTATTAAAGGATGGAGTTTTTTTTCTTTTCAATCTTATTGAGTCTATTTATATAAATACTCTCGAGTAATTTAAGATTTTAGATGGGTTTTTAATAACCAAGAGTTATTATCTATAAGAACTAAATATTTTAGTATAAGCAGCTGAAAATTTGAAAAATATCAAAGTACCAGAAACAAATTTTTATATTTTCAGTGGAGAGAAATAATATTAAATATTTTAAGTAAAGGAAATGCAGAATAATGTGTGTCCAATAAGATGCATGAGTAAAATATGCAAAACTCTATTTAAAAACCGTATCTTCATGTCGAAAACAGCATTAAAATAAATGTAATTTATAAGAAAGAAAGCATTAAAAATGCATGGAGGGTATATTTTATTTAAAAAGCAAGATAATGTAATGTATTTTTATTTCCTCAATATAAGAGAGTCGATTGCTATTATTTAATTTTTAACCATATCGCATTTTGTATGAACAATTTCAATTGATATATCGCCTACACGATTAAAATATGAAAACGGTTCAAGCTTCATAATTAAGTGGAAGAAACACAAGCATAAAATAAACATTTTAATCCTTAAAGTACGGCGGAAAAATGAATGAACAATAAAGCAAAATAAAGAAGTGAAGCTGGTTTTAATATATATTTATGCATGCACATGAATGAAGTTTTCTCGTGAATATGCAAGTTTTATTTCATGACGTAATGATATGCAAATGCTTTCTTTTAATATTTAAATCCGGCTGATTTGTCCTACATAATTGGGCCCATCGGAAGAGAGAGAAAAGAATAAAACCCGAGCGAAAATGTCAGAATAAAGTAGTGTATTAAGGAAATCCCAGGAAACGACAAAAATGACTGCATACTCTGCCAAGAAAGCATCCCGAACCAATTTTTCGTACCTTACACAAAATCCGCTCGACTTTGACAGGATATATTTTAAAATGTTTCAGCTTTCAAAAGTCGTGTTCCAGTTCGGAATTTATTGCTAAAGAATATAGGGTCCTTTTTGGAAAGTGATGTACGGCAATGAGAAGAAAATAATTTTTCCGGTGAAGGCTGCCCCTGGAATTATGATAAATGTATTTAATTTTGATGCTTCCATTTGGCTTGTGAGTATATAAAAATGATACTGCAGGTAATTACGGCGCATTCAACAAAAGTGATGCCGTAGGAAAAGTTTCACTTCAGAAAGTGCATCACTTCGGATGCTTTAATCTCAGTGTTTGCAAAATAAAAGAATGATGAAATACAAATTTCAACCCAACTCTTTAATCTTCCTTTCGTCTGGCCTGAAAGCGCCATTATTCACAGCCTGCCACCTTAAAAATAATCAGATGCTTACTTCGGCATTTCTTTGAGTACTTTCCGCTAAAACGAAGTAGCAGAACTCTCGTGATTTAATTTTTACAAAGTGCCGATTGAAAATTACAGAAGAGTATTTTCTTTTGATTATATTAATTGAATTCATTCATTGAAGTTAATTATTGCATAAAAGAAAAAAGAGATTTTTATTTCACCGGTTTAATGTTTGAAATTGCTATTTCATTTTTCTAATTTCTCAACCATATACAAAAATTATAGTATTTGTGTTTTGAAAGCATAAAGGAAAATTTTGCTGATGGATAAAATTATTGGTTTATTTGTCTTGCAATATATTATATTGTGATTTTTAGAAAATGGTTATAGGTTGTATAAAACTGATCATTTTATCACAATTGTTGTTAAAAATATAATTTCAAACCATATTTAAAATCATTTATTCGCTATTTTAACTGTTTAAAGTATCAGCAAATTTATTTTGTTGACATTTTACTAACTAACTTACATAATTTCTTTTTTCTAATTTAATTGATTTAGCGTATCGATTTAAATAATCAGAAAATCTATTTAATTAAAGTGGTTTAATTTTAAAAATTGGTCTCATAATTGCAGAAGATTACAATAGAACCCTATCCTTTAAGTTTTCACTCCAAGCTAACATGCGAATACTTCGGTAGGAGATATAGATACCTCGGATTCTCATGAAATAAGTTATCATCTATGGATTATGTTCTCATTTCTACGATTTTCTACTCAACAACTGAGATGCTACTAAAATTTCAATTCGTTTTTTAATTTGCTTGAGAACAAATGTTTCGATACACAATTATTTTTATATATGTATTAATATTTTTATACAGTGTAAAGTATCCAAATATATAAATAGTATTAAATTTCATTTCCTTTTTTAAGTTTTTTCTGGTGTGAAGATACTGACTAGAAACCATTGATCCATTTGGAGAATAGAATTAAGCTATCGCAAATAAATATAAAAAGTGAAATAGAGATATTTGCATGTAATATTAATTACCATTTTTATTAATATACCACCATGAACGATTTTTATGCTATTATTTTTTTAATCTGGCAGTTAATAATTTTACTAAATGTTTATTAATACTTATTTTTATCTTCATTAAATAACAATATTTGATTAAAATATATACTGTATAGGCAGGAAACTCTTTGTAACTTCATTGTGAGATCGATGAAAATATTAGATGAGTTTCATTAAAAGTTAATAATTATTTTTAAGTCCCGCTTTCACAAGATAAAACAAACGCAAACGCGTAAAAAACATGACCACATTTAAAATACAATCTAATAATGCCCCCCAAAAGGATAAGAGGAAATACGCCTTGAGGTTGGTAAGGTAACGCCAACTGTTGTATGAAAAGAGAAGGTACTGAATTATTCTAACCATTACACAATCCCTTGGTTGATAAGAATGGGAATGATGTTGTTATTAATAATTGTGTACATCTACAATAAACAAATATAGTACCATTCTACTTATTTTATTATCAGTTTTTGAAATAAAAGTCCTTATTACTTTTGCATATCCCCACAAAGTAAATATTGTAAATTCAATTTATTTCTAAATTAAATTTTATATTAGAAATTTCTTTTAAATTATTCAACTTTTCACAAAAAGAAGCAGTTGATATTAATAAGTTGTTTTGGCTGAGCAGTCATTTAAATAGAGTTTTACGGCGTCTTGTGAATAATTGTCTGCCAAAAATACTCCCATAAAACATAAATCTCGCTTCATTTTAAGAAATGCATCAAAATTCTATTACCTTCGGATACCTGAGAGTCAACAGATGCAAAATAATTACATTCCAATTTTTCAAAATTGATTTTTAAAGCTTTCCCTTCCGACACATGAGTCCCGGAAATCTCACATGAAAGACGTAATTGAAATCCAACTACAAGAATGGAGGAACCGAGAAACAGTAATAAAAGTGGACTACTTCTTCGAAAATAACTGCGAACCTGACGGATATAATGATGGATGAGGTTTATTTCAAATGCAAGTCGCCTAATGTTTTATTCGGCTGGATGCTTATTTCGATGAAGCTGGGATCTGCGAGCTCTTTCTAACCAGAAGATGGAGAATGGAAGGAATCATTTCAGCTGGAGAATAAATTTTCTATTTTCCAAGTCCAATCAAATTTATGTTGCAGTTAAAATTGCACAGCTAATAAGCACTGGAAATAAATTATCAGTAAATAATACAACCAATTATAATTGCTGTAAATGTTTTTTAAAAAATAAATTGACTTTACAATGCATAATAAATGCGTTCATGATTTTTACAATCGGATCCTGCATTTAGAGGTAAAAGATTTGGCTGTATTTAATATGCAAAGCACATCCGCTCACAAGGTGATGCAGAATTTGTAATCAGTAGATGCACATCGAAGTTGATACTTCCGTCTTACATAAAAAGTATGCAGCAGGTTCACTTTCTAGACATTTTTATTTTGAATTAAATTATTTATTAAATCACTATGAATAACCTGTGCTGAAATAATGCATTTTAATTTAAAACATTCTCAATTTTTAATCATATTTGGGTATAAAAGCATATTATGTTTTTATATATTAAATTAAGATTAATAAACTAATTTTTAAAATTATAAAAAGGCTTTTTAGACGTGAATTCTAACTAGCCTATATCTTATGATACCAACTTTTGCATACGAAGATCTTCTTAGATTTCCTTCACTTGGAACGCAATTACGATATTAGAATTTTTTGGGCGTTTTCTTTTTCTTTTCTTTTCTTGAAAGAATTAAAATTTAAAATCCTTACTCGAAAATGCAATTCTTTAATTGGAATAATTTTCTCAATGACGTTAGAATCTAAAAATTTATGTAAATAAAAGAGCATTTGAAGCCAAATAAATGCTTTCTCTGTAGGTTGAAGAACTATGGAATAGAAGATGCTGGCTATCAAGGGTCATATTCGTCCGCTAACATTGATTCGATATTACGATGTTTATCTCCAGATAATAATATTGCTTTAAAACAAAGATTCAATATAAAGAAACCAACACATCTGTCAGGAAAATTAAATTATTAAGTGTTATAACCTTATGATCTTTAAGAAATAGGAATTTATTACTTCACCTGAATTTGTAATATCTATCAAATTACTGAGTATTGTTAATAGAAATATAAGTTTGCATGTAAATACCCAATAATAGAGTTTCCTGTAATATTACTCTTTAAATAAGGAAACCAAATATATATTTCAAAATACAAATCACTCCTATGAATGTAAAAGTAAAGTTTATCATGTCTTTTCACACTCTTGGTGTAGCAATTCATTATACTTCAATCTGACAAATAACTACTCCAGAAAATTGATTTAAAAGATTTCTCATATTATCTTATTGTTTAGTTTAATGAAAATAACATTCTGCTTATAATACAGGCATAAAATTGCTCTTAAAACTGGTTTAAAAGGTTAAATGCAACTGCACATAAATCGATTAAATTTTTTATAATCTCCACAAAATAGAAAAAAGATGACCTGTACCACTCTACATCAGATTCAAGATCAAATGAATGTTTGGCGAAATCAAATCTAGATCATGTGATTCTCCACTTTCGAACTTCTAGATCTTATAAACAGTCCATTCATGATTTGGTTACGGTTCCAGATAAATTTATGGATTTGAATTTTCTATAGCTTTAAATATCCAAAAGAAATATTTTATTTTTACTTCATTGACTAACTATACATTCATAAAATCAATCTGTAGGGCAATCAAATATAAACAGTTAGATCAACACTTTTATATCCTGGATAGTTAATATTTAAGCTTAGGATAGTCTATAGATGTGAATTATCTGTGGTTTACAGACAGAGTCGTAATTATTAAAAAAAACAAATTACTTTAAATTATATGAATAATAACAAGACAGTAAAGTTAATGACGTTCTGAATGTCAAGATATTATAAAAATAGTGTCTGAATTTCTAAAACTCGCTTTACTCTCTATATATCTATATATATATTATACCTTGGCTTGAGAGCATAATAAAGCTAAGTACTATGACATTTAATTATTAATAACTGGGCGTAACAAGTAAAACAATTAAGCGATGCATGGTTGATCAAAAGCAAACATTTCTCTTTGTGCAGTTTCTAAATAGGATAACTTAAAATTGTCTGCTAATTGCTTACTTATTTTTAGAAACATAACTGTTTTTCTTTCTGTTTTTGCACTTCGTTTGCTTGAAGTACTGGGGAGGAGGTTCAAGAAGTTTATTTTCTCATCATCATTAAGGACCTCGGCCTAATTATTTTAAAATGTTTCAATTCATATCGTTGAAATAAAACTAAAACTTGAAACTAATTCGTTGCTTCTTAAAAAAATTCACTCTGAGAAATTGAAAACTGTGCAAGGGTACATCATTAATTTCCAGAAAAAATTGAATAGCAAAACAAATGTTTTTTTTGTCTTTAACTTTATTCAATACGCAGCTGCATTGCTTATTAAATAATTAAATCATTATCACAAGAATGCAAATGAAAAATTATACGCTTTTCAGAAATATTAAGCAGGATGATAATTTTTTCCTTATTTAAATAGAAAAGTATTTCATGGTTTTAATCATGAATAAGTGTCACTTAAAATATTTAAAAGCACGGCGTGATCATTAATTTTGAAAACAATACGATGGAAAGTGCTAAAAAAGAAAATAATAATGAATTGGGAAAAAATGACGCTTAAAATAAAATGTTGGATAAAATAACAAGGCTGATTATAAATGCAGAATGAAATCCTAACACAGTTAACATTTTTTAATAGAAACAATTTGAAAGTGAATAATTCTCAGGGATACAGTTATTTAAATAACATAGTTTTAACTTTTTTCGCTCTATTTGACTCAAGGAAAAATTTGTTAAACTCTTATGAATTTTATCAATTGAATTCTAATTTAATTATATTAATATGATGGTTACTTATTAATGTTTTACTGAAGAATATATAATATAGTTTTTCAATTTTCTAAGCTGCATATCTTTCATAGAATTTTTTCCTTTGAATTGCGATATGAAATAAAAGTAGAACTATCATTTCTTATATAAAGTAATAACTCTTGTGAATAACTCTTTTTCTAATATGAATGCGTGAATAACTCTTTTTCTAATATTTTCCACTTTCTTACCTGTTATTCTATTTTAATCTGCAGTTTAGTAAAAAAAAGGAAAGATAGAAAAAAAGGTTGTTTTGGAGAAATATAAAAACAGTATGCTAAAATATTTTTTTAAAAAATTTTTTATTAAAAGATTTATTTTTCAAATAAAATATATAGCATTGTTTTATTAATTGATTCCTCTTATGGTTAGAATCAAGAATTTGAAGAAAACTTTTATAAATACAATTAAAAAGAAAAACCCTTTTAAAATTTTGTATTTTTTGAATGAAAAATATTATAAAGAACATAGAAACAAAGGAATTAATGTTTTACATGGGCTAAAAAGAGAAATAAACTTTAAGATATAATAGGTTAAATAAAATTTTTCAGTTTATAAAATTTCAATTCAATTAATACTGATCAAATAAAAACGTTCTTTGGAATTTTTTGATCTATTCTAAAAGTTTCCTAAAATTTTAAATTATTTCTAAATTATTTCTGTGACTAAGCAATTGTTTATTGTTGGAAAAGAATTAATTCCAATTTATTTTATGATTTTAATGTTTGTAACTGTAGAGCATTCAAACATTGTACAATTTATTTCAAAAATTTACTTTAAAAATCTCACTAAATATAACTAAATCTCACTAAATATAACTAAATCTCACTAAATATACTAAATATTTCACCAGAAATGCTTAAAATACATTTTGTATTAAAATATACAACATTAGTACTTCAAATAAATTTTGCAACAAAAGTTTTTATCTTCTGCTTATTTTGAGTATTTATAAAACTAACAATATCTGTCAGAAACATTCCAAATTTCTATTGATAACTCATCCGTTCTAATGACTAGCTTGAAATATGTACGAATTTGAACAGGAGCCAAGAACTTTCTTCAAATAACTGGTTAAACAGTGTAAAGATGGGCGTATTATGAATGAAAAGCGAGAGCACTGTATCATATTTATGATGATGAGCAGAAACCAAATGTGTGGTCAAGGAATTCATATTAGCATATTTTGTTTCTTCTTTGCTGCTGAAAGAGGGTTCATGCAATGCATCTCCCCCCTCCCCCCTCCGCTCGAAATAAGCGTCTTTCGCCTTTTCTAGAAACCAGGAGGGGAATTCTACCTCGCGCTCTCTGAAAGAAGATCCCGCATTACAATGTATCATTCGCAGCGGTGAGAATTGCAAACCTCAATTTAATACACCACCATGCGAACATTTCTTTAGACTGAGGTATGGAATGGCGTATTTGACTTTTCTAAAATTTTTGCCCCCGGAGAGCTTGAGGAGGAGGTACAGTAAATGATATTCCCTGGGGCATCGTGAAGACCTGGATCTATCTCTCGCTCAATACCCGTCGGGGGCCTTCCTAGAGAGTTTCCATCTCTTTGATCTCACCTTAGGCTTTGATCCTACTTTATCGAATTTTTTATCCCGTGTATGGCACAGCTGCCTTGGGTTTGCGGAATCAAAGACTGAAGGTCAAATAAAGGGGGCGGGGAAGGGCAGGGGGAGATTCTTTTCTTCCTGGTTGGCTGGCATTGCTTAAGAAAACTACTCGGCTTATAAAGCACGTTCTTCCGAAACTTTTTGTGGTCAGTTTGGGGGAATGGTAAATCGACCTTGCCACATCCGTCTGTCACATTTCTTCAAATGGAACGCAATTTAGATCAAAGCATTGACTAACGGTTGTTGCGGAATTTATCGTAAAAAAAACATCTATCTATAAATAAAATGTTAATGTATGTGGCACTGAGATCATACTTATTGCCTACAGTCGATTGGCAACAGTAAAATATTAACAAAATTTCAAACAAATATTTCAGACTTAACCAACCAACAATTTCACAGCAGCACGTAATTTAATACGCTAAAAATAGGGATTGTCCACAACAACAGAGTGGTCTGTTGTATACGAGAAAAAGAAGAAAGGCTTAATTTAACATTTTGCTTATATATGCTGCTAATTACTAAAACCACAAAATATTATTAAAAATTCTACAGTGTGGGCTATTACACCTTTTAAATCAGAGGAAAGAATATTTTAAAGAAAGCAAGATGTTAGAAACAAATTCATATCAATAATGTTTAATCGAGAGAGGAAACAGGTTTTAGCGTTTTTAGATTAATAATTGCCATAATTTGCATATGTTCATATCTTCCATTCATATTTCAAAGAAAGTTTTTATATTAGCTTAAATTCTAAAACATAACCTATTTTTTCAATAATAAATATTTCATTTACACATATTATTTCGACAATTTCGTTTTTTTAATTACCTTGATTTTAATTACAAATAATATTATGTTGAACTTAAAATTCCTCCCTCAAAATACTTAATCGAAGCCTTTGGCAGGTGTTAAAATCAATATTAAAAATTTTCTTTGAATAAATATATTAAATCAGCTAAATTTTTATTTTTTAGTCTTATTAAATATATTTTTTCTAAATATGATTTCTGTATTAATTATTTCACTGCCTAATCTTAGCAATGAAATTGGTCACTATAGGTTGCTGGTTAAATTAAATGTTTGAGTTATAACAAGCAACGAGTTTTTCGCTTTTCTGAAAATGAATCGTTTTCGAAAGAATGATAAAGTCGCTTATATTTATCCGTATTTGCTTATTTTTATCTGTCTATTATGTTTGAAATATATTTTCTCTTTCTTGTCTTGTTTTGTCTTATCTATTTATTTAAATAATTTTTCACTTTCTGTTTTATCTTTTTTTTCAATAAGCTTGTCGATGAATAAAAATTTTGTGCTTTTGATACTGATTCCGGATATTGCCACGTGATACCACTTAAACTATTTATTCAAAATAGCATGAGTTGAATGTTGTAGTAACAAAAGATTCTTCAAAAACAGATAAAATTAAGAAATTTATTTTAGTCATATTCAATATAAACAAATAGGCAATATAAGATGTTTGAAATTTCACAAATCATAAAATATTGATGCTTGGCTGATACAAGATAAAATAGGAAATCTGACATCCCACTCAACGGATATCTCCATTTTTTGTAATTTTCCGCACTTACGACATTATGTGTTCTTTCCCTTTCCTAAATATTAGATAAAGAAGGCTTATATCTTATAAGCAGCACTTATTTACACATCAATTTTATATCGCTCTATCGATCGAGATCCCAGACTATATACAACATGTATTTTCCATCGCACTTCATTTGAGGTCATAGATTAATCTGAACCTGCAGAGTGTCTATGTGTTATAGTTTCCAGATGCTTAAAAACTTTTTTTATGAATCTTTAAGAACATTATTTATTTAGATACTTTCGTTTCTTATATAATTAATTGTAGCTTTTATGCAATTATTTTAATGCATTATTTTATTTTTTTTATTTTCATTTAGGTGTTCCAGTGTATTTCTTTTAGATGGAATGAATTAAAAAGTTCTTACATATATATAAAAAAACCAATGCTTTTTAACTTTTCCGAATTTAAAAATTACCACACAAGGTTTCTTTTTTAAAAGAAAAAAAAACACTTCTGTAGTTATAAAATAATTTTAAATGGAAAGGAAAATTGCCACCTCTTTTTAGAGTTCTATTGATATTTCAAAATTACACAAATCTAATTACCAAAATAAATATTTATACGCAATAATTGTAATTTTTTTATACCTCCTACTTTGGTCGGGACTAAGTATTAGGTGAATAATTTTGCATTTTTTTTCGGAATGCAACGGGTTAAAGACTTTTTTCTTTAAATTAAGTAATTTAATCCTTATTCTTGGGAGATACAAGCAATTTCAGATTTTTTTACAGATTTATCTTATTTTGAAATCCAAAGAGTCCAAAATACCAGCCCAATTGGTTACAACTAAATTCTTTAGAAATTAGAGTTACGACTTATTATATTTTGAATGAATGCATTATATTTATCGGAAAATAAAAGGCCCAAACAAAAAATATTTAGTGAAAGAAAGTTACAGAAGTTTTAATGGAATAAACATATATCAGAAGTAATTCCAAATGTATGAAGAGAAAAAAATACTTTCTATGGCAGAGTAGTGTAGTCAAAAAATAAAAGCATGAAAAAATAACCAGAAGAGAAGTATACGTCTAGGCTTCATGTTGGCGAGTGCTTAACTTCTACTTTTCAGACGGGAAAATAGAAAAATTCTAGCTGCAGCAATCGATGCCACGGATACCAATATTTTATTTCTTCTAGAACTAAGATATCGACGAAATCGAATGAAAAATCATCGACGGGATCTCCAATCTCTCTCCTCTTTTATCTTCCCAACAGATAGAATCCAACTTAAATACGAATTCCCCACCATTACCTCAAGAGATGTGGAAGAAAATCACCGTCCTCATTTTTACAGCCCGCACCATTATTCTGTCTGGGTGGAAAATAAAACAGCCCCAGTTATAAACACACCACTTCAGCTATTGGCTGCAATAATCTCGCTTTCACTATAGTGGGTGTGTTATAAGGGAAGGACGATCCCAGTGCAAGGCTTAGGCGCCCCAAGGTGCTTAACTTAATCCCAGAATAAAGGTGGGCTGTTAGTTTTTTTCTTGGGGTTGCTAGGCTTGAAGATAATGACAAATCACTGTCTTGAAGTGGCTACAATGCTGTTTCGGGTTTTTTTAGGATATAAAATATTCACATTATTATGCATTCAAAGAAAAGAAACCGAAGATTTCGTTTCATTATCCATTCAAAAGAAAGGAAAGGAAAGAATCGATATACCATTCATTTATAAAGTAACACAATCATTCATCATTATTTTCATTAAAAAATATTAAAAAATGGCGTGCTATTCAGCATCATTATTTATTCAAAAGAATTTATCAAGAAAAGGACTGTCTGTATGAAGAAACATACGATGAAGCAACAATAAAATAAATATGTATGACTCGCAAGAATCATTACTTAAATAACTCTTGTATGTCTAGAATTTTATTTTCAACAATTCACTAGATATAAATGGATCTCAAAAGGAAGGGAAAAATATCCATTTCATTTTATACCTTTTAAACTGCAGAGTTTAACAAGGATATATAATAATATAAATTATCTATACTAAATGATGGCGACGAAATTATTTTTCAATAATGAAACTGAAATCTATAAAATGTTGTTTCTAATTGTATAATTAAGCGAATTATTCTATTCTTCATTCCATTTAGCAATGTTTAAATTTTTTTAATACAAAAATTGTAGCAATAAAAACAATCTTCCTTAAAATTCAAATATGGAAACTAATTAAAGTTTTATAATGTATTTTCTTTGCTATATAGATAAAAACTATTTATTAGACAGTTAATGAAAACCTCTGCGTATATATATATATATATATATATATATATATGCAAATATGCAAATATGCACAACATATGCAAATGAACATACACATTAACATAGATTTTGATATAAATGTAGTAAACTAGTGTTTATGTATAATTAATAATAATTAGTTAGAATCACCATTATGATTGTGCTAATTATCACCACTAATCAGATTGTTAAGTACCTTTAATTTTATACATAATTATTGGATTAATCACATTTATCGTAACCTAAACAAGATGTATCTAGAAATTTATTTTGATTAAAAAAACCATGTTGAAAGTTTTGAATTTTATAAGATGTCACTCTTATTCTAATCAAAAATTCAATTAATATCCTAGAAAATTCTGAATATGCTATTAATATTCTTATGTGTAAAGAGTGAACTAGTCCTGGATCGGGCATGGTTGTTCTTTATCTGTTCTATCTGTTATATGTTTCAATGTGCTGCCCTGTAAAAAGGGGAGCGAATGTGATGCGTGAGTAGCTGTTCCGAATGTGATGTCTTTATGTAATGTGTTGTCTACTTCTGTATGTCTTACTTAAGTAATAGTGATGAAAGTGAATTTCTGAATGTCCAATTAAAAAAGTAATTGATGAGGAATAAATGCTTGCAGTCATCTTTATATGGTTAAAAAAATCTATATTCTACACGTGCTTTGAGGAAGATTTTACAATTTGTTAATTTAAGAGATGATGAAACGTGTTGTTTTTGTGTTCAAAAATGGTCAACTTAACACTACAAGGAAGGAGTGCAGTAGCTTCTGAGTGTATGGATTCATGAGAACCCTGGTAAAGAAGTCTGACAACTATCTCAAACCCTTTTTACGGGGGCGAGCTTCATTCACGCAATTCATTCATCCAAAGCACGTAATTTAGAACTGGAACAGAATATCTCTGATCCAATCCCCCAGTGATATTGTTCTCAACACGGTGGATTTTGTGACCAAGACAGATTAAACAAACACCAGCCACACACATTCGGAGAATTTTCAGTTAACTAGGTTCGAACTCGCAACATAAGGAATACGAGCCTAACACTCTACCAACAAGGCTATCCTTGGACTGATGAAACGTGTTTTCGACTCAAGTAACGATTTGCATTTTAGCAATTTTCTTTCTATCAAACAGTGTTTATTTTATAAATTTCCTTTATTGGTTTATTTCAAAATATTGCAATAAACAGATTGAGTGGATGGAAATGACTGACGAATAAATTATCTACGATAAACTTTTATGAAAAGTGGAATAAAATTAATTTATTTTGTCATCCAATAAATAACCTAAACATTACGCTCGAATGGAAATAAATGGAATATTCAACACTCGGTGGTATTATGCGAGATCTTAAAGCATCAAACAAGAGCTTAAGCAGTTTAAGAAATGTTTTCCCCATTTAATTTAAAAGCATTCCACCTGAGCAACTACTGGAGAAGGGGACAAAAAATATTCGTACGTAAAGGAACTGAGCTTCAGAGAGAATGGATGCTCCAATAAAAAAATAAAAAAAGGTGAAAAAATAAATAAATAAAACCTCACGGCCTTTTACGATCTCTTGAATATTTCAAGGGGTAACAAACGCCCCATTACATTTTATTAATGTTAATTCTTTCACACAAAAGAGAGAAGAGCATCAAAAACATGCTATTCTGAAACCACCAAAGTAAAAGAAAAAAATGCGAAATATATTCAAATTTTCATAGCAGTTGACCGCATTTTGTAGTACTTTCGCCGCTGTAGGAGCATGATATAATGCTGTTTTCTCTCAAAAAAATAAAATGCAAGGGGAGCAATTTATTTCTACATCGTGGATTTGCGTTGAAATAGTTCCTCGCCTCATATTTATTGTGAGAGGGTTGGCGGCCGCAACATCGAAAAAGTGGAAGCTGCTTTCCCTTTCAGTCGAACAAACAAATTTTAAGGTTTCACTGCACGTTTGTTGCAAATTTGAATAGGTCGTCGTTGCATTGTAATTGCATTCAAATCAGACGAGGCAATACTGAATAATGTTTAAAACATGATGCAAACAAAGTTTATTTTTAAACTTCTCGACAAGTTCCGAGTCCCAACCGTGATGGATGAGTAAATAGGAGGCGAGACTGAGAACAAACGTTTAAGATTCAAATATATACTTTCGAAATGAAGTCAAATACCACGTTCGATGCTTTATTGAATACACGAGAAGCGCTGCGTATGTCATAATGAGTTTAAAACGCTTACGAAATAGATGCTAATTGCTTTTGAACAAGTACCTACGATACTTTTTTGATTCTCTTTCGGTTTCAAGTCATCTTTTATGATCTGAAATATTTTCATCAGGTCTCTCTTTTAGTAAATCAGTATTGGGTAAAAGTAAAAAATATAAGGCATAAGAACTAAGAGCATATAATATATATAAATCAGCACATAAACAAATTGTAGATAAACAAAGAAAAAGAAAATCTACGGTTGCAATTTTCAAGTTATCATGTGAGAACATTATTATTTCTTTACTATTTAGCCATCATTTGTCTTTATTAATTTAAGTCAAAATTAACAAAAATGAAGGTAGCATAAAAATTCTTTAACAATAATTCTTGATTACAAATTATTAAAATTATTTTAAATCTAGCTAATAAATACAAAATTAAGAAATAGTATTAAAGTACCATCATCATTATTATATTTTTCGAAAGCTATCCAAACAACTGAATTCGGAAATTTTCAAAATGGTCTCATGAAAAAACTTTGAATATGGATTTTCATTTTAAAACATCGAATTATTTTTCAGAATAATTTTTCATCTATAAATAAAAGAAACAGTTTTATTTTTTTTTAAATTTTCAATAAACATTCATTAGTTACACTAGATGAAAGGTTGTTTTTGATTCACTCATTTTTATTAAAAAAAGAATAAATTTAGCAAAATTAAATATAAATGAAATTTTATAACACAAAAACTAATCTAATTTTTTGTATCTTTATTATGAAATAAATTGTAATAAAGACGCTTTTCATATACAAAGAATGTTTTTTTAAATCACATTTATTCAGTCTTTATTATTATACTTATCATAACATCGATCATCATTGTAATAAAAACACTTCTCACATATAAAGAATTTTTTTTCAATAAAATTTCTTCACTCTTTTTTTATTACATTGATCACAAGTGTTTTTATATTTTATGGCAAATTTAATATTAGTATTTATATGAAATTCAGGAAATATTATATATAAGCTGAAAATATATACTTGAATGCTTATGCATGAAATTCTACTAGAACTTCAATAAATATTTAAAAATATCCCAAAGCACAGATTTCAGAACTTTAATAAATATTTAAAATTATCCAAAGCACAGATTTATACAGCACAATTAACTATAAAATTTTAAAATAAGTAAAATTTAATTTAAAAAAAATAAATTTATGAAATCCAAGAGTGAACTTAAAGATGAATCTGCACTTGAATATATTTCTTTATTTATAAAATTTTTTGGGGGGAAAACATGATTTTTTATTTTCTATCGCTTTTTATAGCAATAAGATTTTGAATAAAACAAAAGAGTCCAGATGATTAAATTTAATATTAAAATATTAAATTTTTGTTATCATCAAATAAAAATAATAGTATTTTTTCAATTAATATGATGAAACTTTCACAGAATTATCATTAAAAAAATTCAAAGAAATCACTATTCGATTCACATACCATTTCAACTCAGAGTGTTAATTGCTAACTGATTGATTAGAAAATGAATAAACTTTTTTTAAATCATTTTAGAAACTTATATTCTATAAAAGAAAAAAAATAATTCAATTATTATATATTATTTCAAACGAATATTGATATATGTTTTAATAAAATCTATGGACGAAAATAATATCTTTTGAAGTTATAGAGGAATCTATTGAATAAAATTTATTGTAGTTATTGAAGAAAGTAGTTATAAAATATAATAATTGAATCAATATCCTGATTAATTGTAAAGTCTAAGGAATTAGTCTCCCCTTCAAAAAATATTTTCTTGATAAGACTAATTTTCTTATAAATAATAAAACGAGTTGCATTATTAACAAGATTTCTTTATAAATTTTGATTTTTTTTCTTTGTTTCACATATGATTATAAGATGCTTAGTAAAAAATAATATCCCATTTTAAAAGAAAAAAATAAAAGTTAATTTTTTTTTTTTTGCATTTTTTTCTGATTTGCTCTTTTTTAAACTCAGAATTCGATTTAAATGTTTTCTTACTGATTTGTAAAACCACATTCTTTGATAAAATATTGCATTATTTACATTTGCATTTTATTAATTTAATAGATACTTTTTACTTTGCAAATTATTTTTCTATTTTGTAAATTTGCAATTTGGCTTCTAAAATCATTATTGTCAAAAATGTATTTTATATATTATTTAAAATCTTCGATTCTAATAAGCTTATAAATGAGATTCTTCTTATATTTTCCAAATATTTACCAACAAACCAATTGCTTCTGCATTTGTTTTTGCTTAAATAAGTTTCTTTCCATTACGAATTTATCACATTTTAATATTGCTAGCAAATGGATTCGTTTATTGATATATAAATGAAAACTATGAATGAAATCGAAAATTTGGTAATTTAAATTATAAATTCTTTATACTGTTAAACATGGGGAAAAGACTTAATTAAATTAACGTTTTATGGTTTTGATGATTATTATTAATTCATTGATTTGTTGTAATACTTTGGCTTTTGTACTTACGTTGACAAATAGTTATATATGCACTTCATAAAAATCCATATATCTATATTTTGAAGACTCTCTTTTTATTCTCCTTATTCCTTATATACTTCTTACTTTAGAAAGCAGTGCATGAATTGTAAAGAATCGAAATTATATATTTAATTATATATTAAGGAAAACATTACAGACTTGCTGAAAGCAGACTTCATTCGGTTTCCGCCGAATTAACTTTATAATTATATATCCGCCAAAGCTCGCCGCTGCAAACTTTCAAATTTAATTTCTATTGGCTTTCGTTATGGAACCCGGGATTTCTCCGAAACATACTGAAAACAATGAAAGGGAAAATGTTTTTACGTAGTTGAGGTTTCCACGATTTTTCTTAACTTCATTTTCCATAATTTCCTTTTTTGTATGCAGAGTAAATAGGGAGCTGTGAGTAAAAATAAAGTCCCGGAAGGCACCTACTTTATCAGGGGAAAATTAAAAAAAAGAGGGAGCTTTGGGAATTTAATTTTGTTTCGTGGAAGGATCCTTGCTATGTAACCACAAGCGTGATGAAATTCCGTGAGCGGAGATTTCAATGGTACTCATTAAAGAGTTTGGTACGGAATTCCTTTACACTACGTTTTGACTTATTTGTGATTCTTTTAATCAGGATTTCTTGCACATTTTTCTTTGGTAATCGCTTTAATCAAAACTTTCTACGGAAACTTTTATCATTAAATGCTCTAGAACTCCTATGCTGACTCATTTTTTTTATAATTGCACAATCATATATGCAAAATAAAAGGACAAGTTTGAGTTTATGGAGGGTTTTTTTTTTTTTTTTTTTGCTTATTCATATGTATATACATACTTTGCAATTTCTTCATTATTATGATAGATGAAAGTTTAGATAAATATAAATGGCCACTTTGGAATTCTGCATAATTAAAAAAACATTTCTTTTAAGAAATGATAAATGATCAATTTTTTAAACATTTGGTTTAAACACGAATTTATATATGACTTGTTGAGGATGGTATTTAAAAAAATTCATTCATGTGAGCGAATATACACGACAAGAAAATAGAAAAATATATAAAAAGAAAAAAAACTGTTAAGAATTTTATTATTTATCGCAATAATATTTACTTTTTCGTTTTGGAATTATCTTAACTTTAAGATACAAATTTTATAATTGCAAATATACTATTTTAGTACTCTACGTTAATAAATAATGCAATTTATTTTCATAATTAAATGTATTTTTGCCATGATATTAAAAAAATGTTTGAAATATGATAACATTTCTGTCTGAGATATGACATGCAAATGAATGACATAAAAGGAAAAGATTTTATAAGTTAATACATTCTTTAGTTTTTAAATGACACAAATAATATGGAAGCTCTTTTTTCCTATTACTTTAAGGATATTATTATATTGTTATTCAATCTATTCATTTTTTTATTTAAAGTAGCTTTATTTAAATGTTATCGTTAGAGGAAATATTAATAATTCCTAGTAAATGTTTAAAAAATATGTATTTTAATATGTGCATTTTTCCATTTTATGCAAGTATTACTTTTTCATACTATTCACTACTTCAAAAAATGGATCCATTGCTACTCATTCCATTTTCAGAGTTTTTGGTTTAAATCCGTACACAGCTTATCTTAAGCGGAATCGGATTTTAACCGCCCCTGTGAAATGCTTGTCATTAACAAAATCTGTCAAGACGGTTAATTTCGAAATTCACTCGAAATGTCAAGCAAAGCGCCTTCAGCACTTCACACAAATATCTTTTAAACCTACATAAACTCATCCAGGTTGAAAAATGGATGGGGTAATGGATTACTCCAAACGTCCAGAAGAAGGTCCCAGAAGAGATTGTTGTTACTGTGAAAACGTTAATTAAGGGCCGCCTTCATTAAGGGGCGTCATATTTTCTTCAATTTGCGAAGATCCGCATAGGCCATTAAAGAATCACATAACGCTGTAATTAAGCCAGAGCTACGCTAGCATGGAATTACCCCATCTTTTTGATTAGTGAAGCTTAAAATCATAGCTTATAAATTGAATTTTAATTATACTTATGCTAAATTTAAATTATATCGATGAAGTTTGTGTTATTAATTCCATATAGTAAGTTTTCATGAAGCTCTAAGCGACCAGAGTAATCGGGCAGTTCTAATTTAGCCTACTTAAACTTTAAATACTATTCCAGTTACTCTGACTTAATAAAATTACAATATTCGAAGATTATTTCTGGAGCTATTTTTAATATTTAGCATTTTTCTCTTTACTTGTGTTTAAGTAATGGAAGAATAAGAGTCTGATTATCACTAAAATTTTGTTAACTGAAGAATTTTTCACAAATATTCTGATTTTTTTTAAATATAAAAAAAAGATATTTTACCTTAACGTTTTTTTTTTGATAAATCTCGTGATTTTGCTCTCTGATAAGTAAATTAAATTTCAAGAGTAATGTTAAAGGAAGGGAACATGTTCATAAAAATTCTTTCATAAATGTAATTTCAGATCATTATTTGAACTTCATAGCAAAATGCAATATCAAAGAAATAATCAAAGCGTAGTTCTGTGTTAAATATATACAGAAAAATGCTCAATGTTATTTAAAATGCTTTTTTGTTAGGATTTATATACATTCTTTTTATTTAATTAACTAATAGTTTTTCATCATATCAATAATTCCATAAATGTTTGTAATACATATTATAATTTTCTTATTAATTGAAATATTTTTCATGAAATTTTATTCTTTCAACCATATTTGTACCTAAAACAGTCAAGAATAATTTGATTTCTTTTGAAATAAACTAAAATTTGTTATTTGTCATATTCATCAGAATTCGAATATTTCCACAAAACTAATTTTCGGTAAAAAATTAATATGTATATCTTTAAATCATTCACTTTTGAAGTTTTTTTAAGAAGTACTTTAAAAATGTAATATTCATTTAAATTTTGAAATTTTTAGTTATTTTTTTTAGATAAATTCATTCAAAATATAACCTTAATTTACAAATTTAAAATAATTAAGTGAGCAAAAGAATCAGTTCCACAGACCTAATATTGATGAAAAGATATCAATTTTTATTTCATGAGGAATCCTCCTGATACCTGTATGTGTCTTTAATGTTAAACTCCTTACATCGTTCTATTTTCAAAAGAATTCTCATAAACTTTATTTATATAATATTATTTAAAAAAACATGACAAATATTTCGATCATTGCATTTATTTCAAAATGTAGATGATTAGATATATCATTCATAATCATGTCTCATTACATCCTCTATTTTCGAGAATTTCGCAAAATAATCTCAATTCCCATGCTTAAAAAGATGTCTGATTTCATTTATTTTATTCTCCATTTTTCATAAACAAAGTTCTGTTTTTTATTACATATATCACTTATAATTGAGCTTTTATTTAGAATATTAAGCTCTCATTCTTCAAAAGCTGTTGTGATATTTCTAACTTACTGTAAATTATTTAATTGTAATAAAATAACTGCTTATTATATTTATGTAACTGCCATTCATTAAAGGTGTCTATTTGTGTAATGAAAATTTTGGTACTCATGTATTCGATCGTCGACGCCAACGGTTTAGTAACTCATTTGCGACGGATTCAAATTTAGCGATGAACCATGGACGCCAAAGAAACCAACAAAATGGCTGACGATAGTTAAGGTTTGAACATTTTTTTAAATAATGGAGGTTTTTTTGCCATTATTTTTGGTTTAGCAACTCATTGGCGACGCCTTAAAATTTGGAGATAAAGATCGACGGTCTAATACGAAAGTACCAAACTTTTTCTTCTACATTTTTGTCCTGTGGTGAGAGTACAATTAGTAGAGAGAGAATGTCACATCTCAAATTTAATAAAGATATATTTCTTTGGCATACATCAAATTAAACAGCATTATAATCTTCAATCATAATAATATTAATATTTATATTGCATAATATAGATGTAGTTAAAATTACGTAATATGATTCTGCCCGCATTACATAAATAAATTATGTTTATATATCTTTGCTTATAAGTTTTTATCTGAAATTTATTGTTTTATTTTTCATTAATTTTTTGTTCTTGTCTTATTTATATTTAGTTTCTGAATATTTTGAAATTCGATACACTTCTTTGTTGTAAATTTATTTTGAATTATTTCATTTATATTTAGTTGCTGAATATTTTGAAATTTGATACACTACTTTGTTGTAAATTTAATTTGAATTATCTAATTTATATTTTTAAATGTGCACTTTCTAATAATATCAGGCCTTTAATACATTTAATATATTTGATTTCAGTTTACAAATTTATTAAATTGCAGAAATTAATATTACTTTACGTAAGCTTAATTAAACTTCATATTTTTAATTACACATTTTCAATACTGCATATGTGCATTTCATTCGCATCAAGATATAATATGGAAATACGTAAGGAAGTTGTAGAATAATTTAAAATTGTAGATATAGGCCAATATTTTTCTTCATACTTCATAGAATTCGAAATATGGAGATTATTATGATCCTGACGTAATCGGATGAATAAATTTCATTTATGTCAATAGTATTTGTAGTATTGATAAACTTTGCAGTAGCTTTTTTTAAGTGCAGTCTTATTAGCTTTATGTGCTCATGGAATATCAAAGGATGCATTAATTATTCGATTCCAGTTTGTTTAAATATCAATTTAAACATAGAAAATGTTTAATTATCTAGAAAAATAAACGGGGTTAAAATCACATTCCTTAAAAAATTATTCCTAATATAAATATACCAACATTTTACTGTGTCCTTTATTCCAAGATGCTTGCTATAGAACTAAAAATATTTTAAAAAGTGTAATTTTTTTTCGATTTAGATAGATTAAAAGTAAAAAGAAATAATTTGTAGCAACATATCTATAAAAAATTTGAACAATTCTATCATGTGGGTGCATTTGTTTTTTCTTCCTACATTAACAAAAAGGTTTTTTTAAAAAATACCAATCCTTTTTTTTTTCTTATTAAAATAATCTAGACCTAAACATTCGTTTTATCCATTATTAAATAGAATACAAGTTTTGTTCATTCTTCATGTTGTCATATAAATATTTTAATCTAAGAAATATTTTTTCAATGGTTCAATAGTTTTTCTTAGAAAGAGGCAATTATCTATGGGTTTTCCAAAATAATCCCACTTTTTAATAAACATGTACCCATACATACGATGAACCTGATATTCATACATTCAGTTTTTTCAATTAAGCAAAATAAATGACTTTGATATGAAAAAAAATCCCTGTAAAAACAAAAGGCTGTTAATAAGAAAGAGAAAAGAAATTTCATTCCATAAAACTTGAAACGAGGCCTGCAAAGGACACAGCCCATTCATGAGACACGAGGTTAGTTGGTGAAAGAATAGATTTTGTTTTTCAATTTTTTTTCTTGCTTCTAATGTTCAGTTTTTATGCAAATTTTGTTAAGGATGAGAGTCAGTTAAAATATGTTCCAAAAACTCATTAGCGTTGAGGTAATTGTTCTTAGTCTCGAAGTTTTAAAGCCATTTGGGTGGAAATTGCTTTTTATTCTTTAAATAAACTGATGGAAGGATATATATTTTCGCAGAAATTGCAAAATTGTGTTAGAGTTTTATTCCCTGTGTGTGTTTATTTAAAATCCTCTTAGTCTCAATAAGAGGAAATATTATCATAAAAACGTTTTTAAAGAGTACGAGTGAGTAAAAACTATTTTATTATCGGTGGTGTTAAACATTAACATGTACTTAAGCAATTTTTTCAATGTTGTTATAAATTAAATAAACACTTTTAAAAATGATACCACTCGTATTCTGTTTACTACTATGGCATTCTTTTTGGTAAAGATCCAATTTACTTGATAGGATCATTCTTGACAATTTTATAAATCTTCATATGCCAATACCAGATGAATAAACAGTGGTTTACATTTCAAATTGAATATATTATTTCTGAATCGAACTCTGAAAGTTCCATTAACCATTTTTTGCATATACAGTAAAATTTTAAAACTTATTTAAATAAAATCATTCCTCCCGTTGCCAATTATTTGAGGATTTATAAATAACCCCCCTCAGTAGATATTTATAATATAATTTCAGTTAAAAGAATTTCTCTCTCTCTCTCTCTATGTATATATATATATATATATCTATATCTATATATATATATATATATATATATATATATATATATATATATAATGTAAAAATGCACATGAAAAGAGGTAATTAGTAGGTATATCTATTTTATGTTCTGCAAATTTTAGTTTCAAATATAAATATATATTCTACTGATTCGACAGCCAATTCATATTCAAGTCCATGCTATTGCAACTGAGGAAATCTCCAAAGCAATTTTAATATTCTTGCAGCATTGAATTTTCATGAAAAAACTAATAATCATTCTTTGATTCTTTTAAACGAAATTTTTGAACCCTAAATTAAATATCGTATTCGAAATAAAAGAAGAATCCCGCCCAACTCCTTCTAAATCCTATGATATTTTTCCTAAGATGACCCGCCTATCGAGAGGGTGCAAGATCTTGAAGGTCACCGAGCAGAAAAAATAATATTCCATGATTTGGATAGCACATAAATTACCTTTATTCCTCTCCAAAAGGGTTAAAATTTCTACATCTTCAAAGTTTTCTTTTTTTTAAAAAATAAAAATCGATTATGTTTATTTTTTGTAATCCAATACATTTCAGTAAATCTCATATAAACATGGAAATTATTTAGTAGGAAATTTATAAATTTTATACACAATAATGATATATTATGAGTCATTTCTTATTAATTATTATTAACACTATTTAGCATCAATCATTTATTTTACTTTCATTTACACAATCTAAAGCTTAATATTTCATAATCAGCATTGTTTCCCTGCTTTAGAGCATCGGTGACTTTGTACTAAAGTCTTGATTTTGGACTTGTAGAATCCATAATTCAAAATTATACCCCACTAAAATTCTATAGCATAATTAAACCTCTCAAAATAGTTAAAGCGACTTCCTGCATGGGAGGACAAGAAATTTAGTGAACAAAGTTGCAGTTCAAGCATCAAAATCTTGTTTCAAAATGTTGCGTTGTGTTCCGAAATATTTCCTGCTTCGGAGGCCAAGAAATTTAGTGAACAAAGTTGCAGTTCAAGCATCAAAA
>JAOUZG010004505.1:1620586-1636301 GCA_026289955.1 Argiope argentata | reverse complement strand
TTGATTTTAGGAATATATTAGTGATATCAAAAATTTTAAATTGGTTGTTTAATTTTAGATCATAAAATAAATATATTTCAACCTCTTAACACAACATATTCATTTTTTGAATGTGTTTAATGTCATTGCGTTATGGGTGCGAGACCATATTCAATTAAATATATCCGCTCCAGGAGATGAAAAAAAATCATGTTGAATATTTTTAGATTGTGAATTTTACTCGTTTAAGAAGAGAATTTAGTAGCAATGGAGATAAAAAAAATTTGACCAATAACTATTCATATTTTTTATATTTAATTTAAAAATGTTTTGGAATTAAAAAAGTGAATTTTTTACTAGCGTCTCCATTTTTTTCTCATTAGATTAGCCACTGAAAATTGCTTTATATTAAAAATACAAATATGAAGAAAGGTAAATAGACTCGTAAATATTTCTGCGTTGTGTAATTGAGACAAAAAGGATTAATGTAAAAATACTACAGGATAGATATATTAATTGTAAAGTATTTTATATAAAAATAAAGTTACAAATTATTGAAAAAATGAAATATCAATGCCGAAGAAACTGCAAAAATTTTCACGGATCATGATCTAAATTTGAAGAAATTAGAATAAAATAAATATATACAGGCTTTATTTGATTTCAGCCTCCTTTATATTCTCTTTATGTTATCATTTAAAGGAGGTATATTTTATCCAAATGATACAGTTTTTAGTCTCCGTAAAGTAAGATCTAAATTTGCTGATATTTTTTTTCTCCAAAAACAAAGCAAAAATTAGAACTCCAAGGATATGCACAAAAGAAAAAATAGAAAAATAAATAAATATAAGAATAAAAGAATAAATATAAGAATAAATTCTATGATATAAAGACATTTTCATAGCTGATTGAAACAATTGCTACAGCTTATGCAATCAATTCAGATAATGGATAGATATATGATTCAAGATTAAAACTTTATAATAATATACTTTTAGATCAATATTTTATTTTTTATAAATAATGATGAAAAATAAATAAATAATTATCAAGAATTTAAATGAAAATTATCTCTTAAAATGATAGAAATCGTTCAACTCCTTAGTTATTTGTCGAGATTTGAATAAAAATTAAATCTGCTTACGTTAAATTTTCCTATCTACAAAAAAAAAAGGATATTTATGGATCTTTATATATTAAAGCATAGATCTTTAATTATTAAAGCATTTATCTTTTCAAATTTGGAAAGCAATTCTTTATACAAGGAAGAGAAAAAAATAATTAAATTATAGTTTGTTTAATTATTTTAATCATATACTTTATAAATGAAATTCAATCAGCTTTAAATAAAAAAACTACTGTTGAATAAAGATATATTTATAAAAGATTTATATCAATATTAAAATAAAATATTCCGCTCTTCTCAATATTTCTTTTCTAGACAATCATAAAAAAACATGCCATTCAAACTATTTAATTTTATTCTTTGTAGTGCATATACGAGAAGAATTTAATTTAAATATATATTTTGGATTTCTTTCTTTTTCCTATTTTATTTCAATAGGACAGCTTCTGAGCTAATTTTTTTTCTGATCATCATAAGTTTATGCAATTTTCAATAAAAATTCTGATTTTCCCAAATGAAAACAATATTAAATATATATACATGCAGTATTTGCAATTCAAATTATTTCCGAGAAATAAGTTTTTGTTCGATATATTTCAAATTATTCTTTATTATATATATCTGCAAGAGATTGCGAATAATAATCATTTTCCCTCATAAATATGGTAATGTAAAGAAAAGGGAATATGTGTGTTTAAATATTTAATTTCCATTTGAGTTTTTAATTTTGAAACTTGTAAAAAAATTAAATTCAGAAATAGTAGTAATCAATAAAAAATATATAAAAAGTTTGATATATACGCATTCTAAATTTCATATGAAATTGCTTTATCATATTCCCTTTATTAAAGCCGCAAGCATTCATGTTATAACATTTTTTGCTATTTCTATAAACCAACAAAATTTTCTGTGAATATTTAAAAAAATAGTCTTTAAATGCATTTATGAATTTGAAAAAAATGTAGAGGTTTGCTATGGAGTTATTTTATTTATTATTGAATTTAACTGGGTTACAAATTAAATTTTAATGTCAATAAAATAGTCAGTAGTAAAAAATAATAATGATAAATATATAAATAACCAAGCTTTGATGTTACACAGCTATGCAGACATGCTTTGTTGCTTCTATATCAGGATATATTTGTTCGAATCGCTAATACACGATCTTATATCGTTTCCTAATGAATATTATCTCGAAGGTTAGTTTTTTTTCTGAACTCACCTTGAAACAATCTCAGCAGCTCAGGATGATAAATGGTAGCTTATATGTATGCCTCCCTCCAACACGGAAAATAAGTTGGAGTTAAAATTCAGCATTATCCTAGATAATATCGAATGGATTTGGTAATTTTATCCACGAACGATTGCCACACTGATTTCAAAATGGATATAGATTTTCCTATATAAAACATGATTAAAAAAATAAATAAATTAGGTTTTTTAAAAAAATAGAGAAGATTCGATAGAGAAAAATAAGATTAAAATACAGGTATTAGAGAAATCGTGCTTTTTTCCCCTAATTTAATCCTACAAGATTTTTTCTATATCTTTTTAGAATCTACACATCTTCAGTAAATTAATAAAAGCACTAACAGCTATGAGAAACGGAAATATTAGATGGTATCAAAGATGGAATCGTCATTACAAAAGAGTATTGGAAACTATATTCCTTTGTAATGGCACTTTGAAGTTTTTAATCTTATGAAGAAGTAATAATAAAATTTATAAAAATTAAGCAACCATCACAGTTATTTGATTTTTTTCCCGCTTAAACAATCTATTTTATACTAAATTACTTATCCCTCAACAAGAACTCACTCCATGGCAAACTAGACAAATGATACCGGTCAATTCAATGTCAGCTTATAATGGGAGTTGGAAATTATAGGATTATACACATTCTTGTAAGCACAGATTAGACGCATATTGTTGAAGATAATCTCATGTCATCTAAGAGGTTTAACAAATATGCGAATGAGGAGTGAAAGAAAGGAGATTACATCCTTCTCTGACAGGTGCCTGAAGTAGTCCACAGAAATGTAGATACACAAGATATGACTGATATCAGACCATAAAACAGCGAAATTAGTGTAACGTAGTTGTCAAATTGTGTTTTAAAAAGTGATTTCCGGATATCAAATAAAATATGCGATATATAGAATATATTCTATATATTCTATAAATATTCTATATATTACCAAAAATCATTGCCATTAAATTGCTTTGAATTTAGCTTCTATACCTTCTAGAAATCACTAGACAACCAGATAGATCAACTACTGGGTTATAGAAAAACACTATACATGAATTTTAAAAATTAAAAATAATAAAAGCCCTCATTTTACAATTCGGATGCCCGTAGGTTGAAAAGAAATTGATTCGCTCTTTAGTTTCTTACATTGCTTCTGTGATTCTGCCAAATTTTAGTATATTAGGTTTTAATTATTACATTCCAACATAGCTTATTATTGTTCGTTTTTATTATGAATTTATCTCTATTGTTTGCAGTTCCTTTTCTGTTCATAATTTTTTATTTAGTTTTATACATTTTTCATTTAATCATGACTGAACATTAATATATAATTATAAAATTAAAAAAACTGATTATTGTTGTTATTTAGAAAAAAATATAGTTTTGCCTTCTTTTAATCTTAGCTGAAAATTATTATGCGATTTAAAAATTCAAAAATAAAAACTTATTATTGTTGATTTTTATTATGAAGAAATATCTATTGATTGCAGTGAATATTTAATCGATAAATTGTTATCTAAAAAAAGATAATTTTGTCTTATTTTGATCAAGTAATTAAATTATTAAATTGCTGTGAAATAAAACAAAACTGATTATTGCTCATTTTTATTATGAATGGATCTGTATTGATTTCAGTATATTTTTAACTGATAAATTCTTATTTAGAAAAAATAATAATAATTGTGCCTTTATTTAACCATGACAGATACTATGTGTTTATAAAAAAATCATTCAACTGTCCCCAGAAAAAGTAATTACTTTTAATGTACATTTAAAACAAGTATAGAATTCAGAATCTCATATATACAGTAAAGACAGAAATGTAAAACGTTTTTACGACTGAAGGTATAAATTTTAAAAAAATACATAGAAAAAAAATCCATCGACAGCAAGGAACCTATGAGTCATACGAGCTATGACAGAAATTGTAGCTAAACTCTTTCAAGAAAGAGAGAAACAAAAGCCATTCGGCATTTAACAGTTGAAGAGCCTGTAAGTAGAATGCACCCGAGGGAGATGAATCTAGTCACGCAAAACGTTCCATGTAATAGATCCCCTTCGATAATCTCCCCGGATCACGATAGGCTCTCATGTTGGAGCGAGTGTTGGTGTTAGTTTTCAGCCATTACTTCAGTAGCTCCTTAATAGCACGAGAGAAATTTACAATATTTGCTGGGAAAAGAAGTGTTTGATAAAAATCGATTATCAATGAAAGTGAATCATTCCTTGATAAATGGGGCCAAGAGAAATATAATGGACTCTGAAATAGAAATTCATGATGCATTCATGATAAATCGAGAAAAAAAAATCAATTTTATTATTTTCAGATGTGTCTACGCTGTCAACAATCTGAAATTGAATTTTTACTCCCCATTTATATATTTTTAACTTTATTTTGCTGACCACTACATTTAATTTGTTAACTATTCGCAACTAAATTTTTTTCTGAATATTTCCCAATCTTGAAATCATTAAAATGAATGTGGTTGGTTTAAATTTAATCCATTCATAAAATTTTATTAAGATACTGAATTTCAAATTGAGAAAAAAATATTTGTAATTTTGGTATTGGTGTCAGTAAATTTCAAGGATTTGAAGGTCTATAAAACGTTTTGCATTCAATAAAACTTTATAAAACCGTAAAAGACTTTGCCAATTTTTGCAGCTGAATAGGTTATTTATATGTAGAGATAGGTTTATTACATGCGTGTAAATAAAATGAAATATATTTTCTTTATTAATTTGCTGGTTTTCTAGATTTTTTTCCCCTAATTTAAACTTATCATCAAGTTTGAGGCATTCATTAAAATTGTTTGATCAAAAACTGTTTGTACAGTCTGCAATTCCATCGATAGATTGAATAAAAAAATTGAAATTTCTATGAGCTCAAAATTTAATAGATTCTTCTCTCCTTTTAGTAGAGTTTCAAAATTGAATGGAATTTTTAAAGTAATTGAAATTTAAAATAATAATTTTTTGTTATTTTTGTTTATTTTTGTATCAAATAAAAAAAGGCATTTTCTTTTGCAAGAATTTAATATAATACTATATGAAAAACTCGTACTTTCTTGCAATATCTACTATAACTTTACAGTTATTTTATAGTTTGACTTTATTGTTCTTTGTCTAACAAAGAACATAATCTTTAAACACATTTTATCAATTACAAAATATTATTTCATGATGAAACTAAAAAACTGTTTAGTAAATGTTTTTACATTGTTAAATTATTTCAGATTCCTTCACTTAATTTTAGAGTGATAAAAAATTCTTTATTTTCAACGTAAAACTTTAAATTTGCAATATATATTCGCATTTGGCCCAAAATAACTGGGTTCATAAAAAATATGTCAAAATAAAATAACTCGAGTACACTATTCTTACATCCACTACAAAAATCCTTTTGACTACTTACGAAATAAGTTAGTGATTAGAACAGTGGTTATAACAACCCACTTTTTTTAGCTTTGCTATGGAAAATATGAAAAAAATATTTTTTTTAATATGAAGAATAAAAACATTAATGCTCAAAAGTTTTTTTTGCTTCGATTCTTTAACATATTTTCAACGTATTTTTATATATGTTTTATTATTTTCCTAAATTTTTATAGTAAATTTCCATGTTTATATAACGCTAACATATTTCAATATATTTACTAGTATAACGACTTATATAAATACATAAAAATATCAAATTCTCAAATTATTTAAAATTTTTTTGCAAAACGATAAAGCAAAATAAATAATTTCCAAGTATATTATAAATTTTATAAGAATATTTAATACTTTCCTCAAAATTTTTCAAAATAAAATGAAAAGCTATTATTTGATTGTTTTTTTCTGAATATCAAAAATTTATTATTAAAAAAATCTATAATTTTCGCAAAGTAAATCTAACTTGTTTTGTCTCGAGAAACTAGAATATACTGTTTTATTTATTACATTCAATTACTCTGTAACCTTAAAATAACTATTTACTTTGTTGCTGAAGTATTACGATTTATTCAAAAAATAAAATCCATATAAATAAACCCAAAATTTATCCAAATGAGTATATAAATTATAAAATGTATTCAAATTCTGAAGAATAATTTTTTTTGATCCTACATTTTAGTGAATTATATACCATGACGATTATCCACCATCATCTTCTGCAGGTTATAATCAAAGCTGTTAGAAAAACACACAAAAAAGTTACTTTTCTTTTTGCACGTGGCACATTTCACTCCAACAACCAATCTAGAAAGTGGTGTGCGTTTTATCTCCCCTCACTTGCATTCTGTATCGGATTGATAGCGGTCACGACACGGGGCATTACGGGCAATTACTGGATGACATATATTGTTTTTGCGTGCGATATCCACAAATATCTACGGCTTACCACTACATTTTCTTTTAAGTAATCCTATCAATAATTCACATATTTCAATCAAGAACAGCGCCCGACACTCCCCCGAGAAGCGAAATTCGGGGGAATGCGTATTCGAATGGTTGAGCACGGAAATGGTCTAGACAGGATCAACTTGATGAATCGGGGAAGAAATGAGGCAAGTCAAATAAGACAGATGGCACTGACCAGTTTTGCGTGTTTTCTAAACACACAGAGCCAAAGAAAATTGCACATCAAACTGAATTAGCTCTTTTGTTGTGGAGGTTGAAATAGCAATAATTGTTTTAAAGCTGGACGTTTGTCTGTTTTAATTTTGAGAATATGGGGGAATGCTTTTTCATAAGTTTATTCTTTAAGACGACTAGAGACCTTTACAATGACTTTTTGCAATTTTCCCCTTGGCAATTTGAAATGTTACAGGCATTAAGAGTAACACTATAGGAGATGACACACTGCATTTTGAAGCATAATATTCATTTATTTATGAAATAGGGGGTTAATGTAATATAAGATTAGCAATAAACAACGATTAGGAAAAATGTTCCTTGTGTTCCAAATTTGTTCGAAAGCGCTCCAACTTTTATTATTACTTACTCTACACTCTTGAAACAAAAGTTGGGATTAATCTTGAAGTTTGTGTAGGAAATATCAAAATTAACCAATGTAATAACTCAAAACTTCATTAACTATTTTTTTAAAAATCAGTAGTTTTAAGTTAATTTATTAACTAATTTTGATATTTCCTACTCAAACTTCAAGATTTGTTTCAAAAGTGTTAGAGTAAGTAATAATAAAAGTTGGAGCACTTTCGTACAAATTTGGAACGCAAGGAACATTTTTCCTAATCGTTGTTTATCGTTAATATTATATTATATTACCCCCACCTGAATGATAAAAAAATTAATATAATGCTTTAAAATGTGGTGTGTCATCTCCTATAGTGTTACTCTTAATGCCTGTAAAATGTCAAATTACCAAGGGAAAAATTGTAAAAAGTCATTGTAAAGGTCCCTAGTCGCCTTAATAAGTTAATAATTACAAAGACCCCTTTAAGTGAAGATTTTCTCTTACTTATAATACCCTTTTAATTAAAGAATCACATTGGGACAAATAGCCTTCAGAGTATGTAAAGTCACGTGCTTGATTATTAACTCTTTGAAGCCAAATGTCTTCTCTCTGCCACCATTCAAGATGGTGCATCATTTTGACTAATTATTTTATTTATTTTCTAAATTTTAATTATTAAAAATACCTACAGATTGTTAAAAAGGATGTAGATTCATTTTTCAAGGAAACTCGTCTTAAAGCAGTTGTATGTATTTATTTTTGGTGTAATAAATATATCCATGTATGAAGTGAATAATTATTAAATTATATTTTCGACTGCAAAGATTTAAAAGATAGACAGTTTCAGAAGAAAAATAAATATAATTTATTTTATAATAAATGAGAAAATAACAATGATTATATTTATATTTTTATTCATTAGTAAAAATTATCTTCCGAGTAAAAATTATTTTCTTCATTAGTAAAAATTATTTTCCGAATTAATTACTGAATTACTCAATTACGAATTACGAGTTACTAAATTCAAAAGAAAATCTTAAATATAATATCTCTTACTTCCTTCAGATTTGCTTGTTACATCCCATAAAAGATATCCATGATTAATAAGCAACTAAAAGAGTTGTTCCTTAAGTACGGTTTATTTTGAAACAAAAATTAAATCTATTAGGGAAATTAATTCGTAATTAAATTAAATTAATTTTATAATATTAAAATAAATGTATAATGAGGAAAGTACCACTATGATTTCCACATTAACTGTAGGAAACAATCTTTGTCTAGTACCTTTTGATTAAAAAGTAAATTTATTTTCTATTTAGTCTTGAATTAACAATTTAAATTCTATAGAAACATTTGTTAAAATATCTTGAATAAATTGTGTGTATTTTTACACTTAATTGGAAGCCTGCTAGAATTTTTGTATTCTTTATATTATTTCTCTTAACTGTATATCAAATTTTGATTGGTTATGATTGTTTGCAGATAATTCTTTAATAAAGAAAAATGTGATTTCTATTTTGGAATTCGTAAGGCTTTTGAAATTTGATAATTTTGTGCGTCTATATAATACAAATATGATTAATCATCTATCAAACAATTGTATTACATCTGCGCTAGAAAGTCTTTGGTATAAAAGAGTCTTTAATAATACATCGTTCAAAAAAAGAATCATAAACATGATTAGATTTTTAATTGATTATGGAGAACTGTTACAGTTCGATTTAGCTTATCATTTTTTAGAGTATCAATTAACATCACGCATTTCTTTAAATAAATCTTTTTAACCCTTCAAGTTACTAATTTTTTTATTCCTTCATATTTTCCTTCATACTGTACATTATGATATTCATTTATCCATTTTTGTTGAATTCCAGACCTTCTTTACTCTAGTTTTATCATTTATTGTTATGTTATATGTCTGTGTATTTTGTATTTTATATGTTTCTTTCTAATAGTGTAGAAGTAACTGTGTAATGGATTTTTTTTGGTTTTTAATAAAGTCCACCTACAATTATACAAAACCGGAAAGGAGCCCTAGAAACGGAGGTGTGGTATGGTGTTAAGTGTAAGCAAAAATATATTTCGAAATATTGGAAAAACGTTTTTATAATTTTACCGATTCGATTTTGAATTTAAGACAATTATGTCATATGAATATTTATTCTTTAATAAGTGTTCTGCTAATTCAAACACTCTATTTGAAATGATATTAACTTAATAATGTAAGTTATTACTGTAATAGAAAGTTGCTATTCCATTCATGATAAAAACACACACATCGTTTTATTCTTACCACCAACCTGATATCTTTAGAATTAAACGGTATAGAAACAGTTCATCTTAATTAAACTATGTTCCATTTTTATAGTATTCACATAGTACTTTATAGTGTTCCATTTGTATAAAAGCGTAAAACAAAAAGCTTAATTACATGCATAACAGAACTGCAGAAATTGCTTGAACCAATCTTTTCCAAACAACAGTCTGCGCTGTTGAATATCTTTCAGTTCCAGGTATTGAATTTCCATTTTTATAGTATTCACTGACTAAAATACTTATAATCTACATCATTCAACTACAATCAATAAGCTATTCATGTTTGGTATTTTCACACTCTCGATTTTAGGATAACAACACAACCTATTTTAATCCACCGGAACAATGGCCGGCTCTTAGTAATGCGGGGCACATTATTTAGTTCTCATCAATTTAGAATGCGAAGCTTAATTCACTTGAGCCCGAAAATCATGCTATTATAATATATATCATTTAAACTGCTCTCCATCCCCGATGGTGTACTTAATCATGATTTCCAGAAAGGACGGCCCAATTAATAATAAAGCGAGCATTCAGCTTCCAAACTCAGGCCAGATGCGCGTAGGTAGCTTATTTGCAGAATGAAAACGCGAACGACCACCTGCAGCCACTGCCTAGCAATAAGCCACATTGACAAATTGCTTGAGGAGGGCATTGAACGTATTTAATATGTACTGCAAGGAAACGGTATCAGGGGAAACTGTTTACTCACAGTTCTTGACGGAACGATAAGGTTTCAGACAAGTGATAAAGTAATTTATAGAGGCACTGCATCATGTAAGAGGATTCTTCACTTTGGGAATAGCTATTCTTCTTCAGTTTATGGGATGTAGGGGATGTCCTAATTTTTAGTCTGAAGCAGCTAATTTAAGTGTCTCTCTCAGAGCGGTATAATAATGGTGGCATGATGCTGAAGACTAGCGTTAGTAAATGACGTGCTGAGGTCTTAATATCCGGTGATGTGATATAAAGGTATTATAACTGCAGTATCCATATATTACATAGATAGACATACTTAGTACATAGTTACATACATAGTATCTGTACATTACATTACATATATGAATCATACAAATATTACATTAAAAAGCATACGGTTCTAGGACACGTATCAACAGGGTTATTCAAATGACTCTTCACCAATTTAGATGGTAGTAGAGGAAATTCTATGATTTCAAATGGTGGGAAATCAAAGCAACAAGTGTTTCAAATTATATGGTTATTGTTTATTATAGAAAAGTTATTCAAAACTTGAAAAAAGAAACATTATTTTGTGAGTAATTGGAATAAAACTCCAATTTTCTCTATTTTTAAACAGTAGAGAAATTTAGGTTTTTTCAAACAATTAAAGGCTAATCTTTCAACACTAAAGAACGACGTTTTATTCTTAAGTCTCGTAATTCGAAATCGCAGGGCGTGAGATCAGGTTAGCGACAACACCAAGTTACTGCAAATTGTCTGATCTGCTATTTTTCTGTGAAAACTTATTTAGATTAATGTCAAACTTCTAAAATTTTGTGAGAAATATAATGAATATGAATATGGGAAATAAAGTGAATGATAATGAAACAAGTTTGAATAATTAATGACATTTAAAAAAAGGTCTAGTTATTTTTGGATTTTTTTTAATATTGTATGGCTAATTTTTTATCTAGGATCATTTAAAACTTTAAGTCTAAAGATGGATCTATTTAAAATTTCAATAATTTCATAAAAAAATAGTATTTTTTTTGTTTTCTTAGATTCAAAGTGCATTATTTAAAGTATTTAACGGTATTTTTGTTCATAATAAGGAAAAAATCAAAACTCTGAATAGAAGCTATTATTTGGATTACTAAATATTAATGGAAAATATTGAAGAATTTCAGATAACACGTTTATTAAAAGTAAAACGATCTTTTATCTGGAGCCACGTGTTTATAAAAAAATTGCACAGATACAGTTATTAATTCCATTTATTAATTCCAAAATGAGCATTCTGCTAAGCATTATACTTATAAGGAAACTATATAAAGAATCTGAAGAAACAACATTTTTTAAAACTTAATTAAGTTGAACATAGAAATATGAAATGGAGGTCAATTTTAAATGTATTAGTTGTTTATGTACCTCAGATACTAACATATTCTGTAATAATTGTAGCAAGTATAATTTATTGATATTAAATACCATTTACTAGCTGAAAGGGTACTTTTGAGAACACTCACACTCTGCTGTTTCCCGCTTCTAAAGGAAATTGAAAGATTTATAATTTAAAAAAACTTTTTTTTACATTTACTTTATTAGAGTTAATATTTTTTATAGTAATCATCTTTTCACTTTCTTTTATAAAACACTGATACAATAAACTAAGCTATCTAGCAAATTGATTTGCGACTATTCATAATATCATTAATATTTCCTATAATTCAGATACAATAAAGAAAAAAATTATAATGAAATTGACTAGATTGTGATTTGTTTATATTATGGTTTTTAATTTAAAATAGACATAAGAATTTAATTCATATTTTCATTTAATAAAATACTACCTCTGAAAGTTTTTTTACAGAACAATTTAAATAAAAATTCAGTTATGTTAAAAATTTTATAACATTTTTTTTAGAAAAATACTATTATTCAACCATTATTTTGATATTTATAAGAAATTTAGACTATTCTAGACCATAAAGTATTAAGAATTTTGCCTAAAAGTTTTTATAATGCTTGCATTTAGTAATCTCCATGTGTAATTAAATCACCTTAATTCACCATAATGCAACTTAATCTGCGCTATGAAAGCTTTACTCAGTAACCTTTAAGTAACTTTAATATTTGAAATGGAACTTATAGTAATTCATAAGATTTCTTACTATATTTAATATGAATATTTTTTTCAAGTTTATTGGAAATTTTTTCTTTTCTATCGACAAAAATTTATATACTTAGTTGAAGAGCTGTAGATACCCCCTCCTACTTGCATAAGTCATAAATACATAAAGGCATACATGTAGTTCAAGCTTGGAAAATCATGCTAAAATAATTAAGAAAATATTCCAGGATTTCATAGGAAGAATCCGATGAACAAATTACGCATTGGAAGATTTATTTTATCCGAGAAACTTGAGAATCGAATTCTCCGCATTTCATCTCGTTACAGCAAACTAAAGTTCGAGTCTTTCCAGATTTAATTTATTTCTCGGACTCGGTTATTTGAAAACTTCGGAAGGGAACTTTTATCTTGTGTAACTGCAAATCATTCGGCAGAAGCTGAATCAAGAAACGATTCTTTTAAATTATTAACTCCATATATAGTATGCCAGTGATGCATGAATTATTCATATTTATGCCGTTTAAAGCTGCCTTTCATCGCCAATTGCTTTTAGTTACCAAACATCATGTGATTTAATAAGTTTCTGCATATTAACTACATTTTTTAATTTCAAGAAATTTAGGGTGAAACATATTTTTTCTTCTTCTAATAACATACTCTAACAATACGAATCACCATTTATTTAAAAATGTCATCTCCTCACGAATCGTTTCATAAACTACTGTTAATTAAAATTAAACAAAATTTATTAACAGATAGCAACAAAAAGCCAATTAAAATGCGTATAAGTTTATACTTAATTAGTTTGTCGTGCTAGTTATAAATCAAACTTTTAACTCTATCAAATTAAAAACTATTGTTATTATACTCTTTATAAATGATAGCTAAACAGAAATGTGATCATTTGGAATTAGATTACATATTACAACAAAATCTATTGCATTGAGCTATAAAAACGATTCCTGATATAAATGAAATTTAAATAATTTCACAATTAATATTTAACAAAACGAAATGTATTTCTAAACTACAATATAAAAATTTATTTGGATTGGCAGTGCATGAAGTACAAATTCAATGAATTTGCATAAATTTTACTAACATTTTTAATGAAAGATTTAAAATCAAATATTATGCAGAGAGAAAATATTAAGTCGCATTAAATTTTGCTTATTGATTGTAAATATAGTTTTTATGAGGTAATTTTTCAATGGACATAATTTCTTGTAATTTATCCCTTTAATATATGATTTGTTTTCGAAAATACTTTACTAAGACTAGCTGGTTAAAAATTTTAAAATATGCCATTTATATTTCTTTTAGGAGTTTTAGTACAAGATTTGAGAATAATTACTTCTCAAACATGGTTATACCTTCCAAAAAACCTGAAATGTTTTTCACTCTAAAATATTTTATCGGTTGAAGGATATTTTATTCTTTAACACGTTTCCACATTTCAGAGCTGCACTTGATGATCTAATATCGATAAGAAACAGTAGATAACAATGATGATGGATATTCTCAAATAATTCCACAAGAAAAAAGAGTTCAGTAGGTAAATGAAGAGAATGAATTGAATTCGGGAGGATTTATTTCTCATTTCCGACGGGAGGGTTATTTGAAGGCTGAAAAAATTTTAAAGTGATACATTAAAGTTATTATTAAGTAATGTTGAAATGGCAATTGCAATTCCTTGCTAAAGATGCTTTCTTTTATGATACGAAATTCCAACTTCAAGTTGGGGGATGTGTATTATCTCATATATGTAATATCTCATACCCGATATATAAAATTGTTTCTTTTAAAGGAGAACTGATTTGTTTGAAATTGTGTTTTGTGGAGCTTTCTCAAAAAATATCAATAGCAATATTAATGCAAGAAATTTTCATTTCGAAAAACTTTCATATACTAGATTATCACTCAGACTTTAACCGCTCATCTGAAAGCAGATAAATTAAATAGATCTTTCTTTTCAAACATCTTACAGTATCAAGCTGTTTTTAGATTCAAAAACTTTTTTAATTTTCAAAATTTCATTAATTTCCAGATTTTCAATCTTTAAGCTGTTTTGAATGTTATCCCAGAATTTGAAATATCAAAATCCAAATTGATATATCCATAAATATCCCAATAAATCGATCCAATAACGGACATGTTAATCATAGCTATTTGCTTTTCTAAATATGCTTGCTCATTGCAATTTTAAAATAAAATTATAAGTAAAATCATATTGAAAATCACCAAAAGACGGTACAGAATTGCTTCAACTGATAAATGTTCAGATGACAGTTGAAATTATATAAAAGGTCCAATGGCATAAAATATGAGAATGTAACTATATTTATGCATACTAAACGATCAATGATCAAAACTTAATACCACAGAAAATTCAATTTCCTTTTGTAGTGTCTAATGTAAAAGAAATGCTCAACTGTGATGATTTGCCTTTTACAAACAATAATGCATCGGCTTTAGAAAACAGAACACCAAAAATAAGAAAACAAACCTATTTTGGCGAAAGAAGCAGCATTTCAATGGATATTGTAAGGAACATTAAAGCCGCGCGGTCGTTCTGAGTGCATTAACTTGGGGATATTGGGAAAAATCCTCGGGAAGACCGCGAGGCCAAGCTACAGGCTTTCGTAAAAAAACGACCTTCCCATTGAATGTTTGGATGTTTTTATCCATCAGTAGGCGCCAGTCATCCAGATTGGCGCCATCCTTCAATTTTGAGGTACATTTTATGCTCCCCAATGAAAGTCGATAGACTCCACGGGATACCATCCAATTTTTTACAGCCCTTTTTTTCTGTTCGGTTTCCTTTCGAATTTTAGATTGAGTTTCGGGATAAGGATGAAATATATCTATAAACTCAATAAATGCGTTTAAAGAACTTTAGCATTCGATAGATCTCCGTTTTATTATGAACACACATATATATGCATTTTTATGAAAATTTGAGAAATGTTGCTTTTGAAAATGTATGACTTGTAAAGAATCTCGGAACAGAATATTGATTTTTTTCTCTATAAATATGTATTAATATATTTTATTCCTGCCTTAATGATTCATACCAGGTTTTAGCAGAAGAAATAAATGATTGCTGCGTAATGTTAATACTGTATAGGCTAATTTACTGCTTTACGGTTTAAATAGGTCCTTCTTAACTTTTGTCCAATAGCTAAACTTCTTTATTACTAGAAATAGATATAAAAGCTTTCCATATAGAAAAAGAATGTTTTTAAGTATGAACATAATTGAATTTCACGTTAC
>JAOUZG010004505.1:1578336-1612618 GCA_026289955.1 Argiope argentata | reverse complement strand
ATAAATTATACACCTCTTTGTATTTTAAGAAAGATGAAATGTTTTACTTTCAATATAATTGTTAAAGCATATGTCATCTAAATGGCAATTTAAAAAGCATATGTTATAATAAGTATATGTCTTCAAAATGAAAATTTTAAAATCATATGTCATATAAAGGTTATGATAGCAAAATGACAATTTTAAAATCATATGTCATATAAAGATTATGATAGCAAAATGACAATTTTAAAATCATATGTCATATAAAGCATATATCATCAAAATAATAATTTTAAAAGCATATGTCATCAAAATAACAATTTTAAAAGCACATGTCATCAAAATAACAATTTTAAAAGCTTATGAATATGTAGTTCAGTATCTTGTGGAATCTAATTTACAAAGTAAAATAAGCTAAATTAAAAAAAAAAATCTGCATAATTTAAATATCGTTTTTTGCTCTACCTACCTGTTCAATTCTGCATTTTCTAAGATAAATATAACTAAAACAACATATTGTTCTCATCTTAGAGACTACTACTTTAAATTCAGATTTAATATTAACAGTTCATGATTATATACCGATATGTTAAAAATTGGCGGACAATAATCAGATTGTGGAATTAACTGTAACCGCTAGAACATATTTTGAATGAAAATGATTTTTCAATGCATTTTGAATTATTTGATATTAAACGAGCCATTTGATATTATACTTATGTCTACTATTATTATGTCTGGAGTAATGTAGGTAAGTAAATATTCCATATTTACTATAAGTTTGCAAATCATTTTTTTAGCTCACCACACCTACATCACTGGGGGAAAAACGACCCCTTGAAAACATTTGAAGTTGGTGACTTTAAACATAGAAGTAGAAAACTCTGGTAAAATATGCCCACCTCTGGTGTATAATAGCATAGTAATTCAGAAGTATATATGTTTTCAGTAATTTAAATGTCTAGAAAAGTACAGCATATCAACTAGGGCCGAGTCAATGGATTTTATTTCAAAGTGATGCTTATTTAGGAATGAAATCTTTGAAGCCATGCCAATGCATTCCTCCAATTTTATTCAAAACTGAAACCCTTGCAATACCGCTGCCTTTGGAGGTAGGGTTAAGCCAGGAATGTATTTTAACGGCGACGAAAGTCTCATCTGTCACCTAAGCCATCGCAATAGGAATGCGAATCACTTTACGCTGCTAAGAGTTCTTTTCCTGGTTGCCTTTTCCAATAAAAGGAATATGACTTTTGGAGGTCAATAAAGTTAGGAAAAAGGAAAATTTATTCAGTTCGTATATTTTCTGAAAAGGTTTGGAATTCCTCCGCCTTTTCCTACCTGGCTTGAAACTGATGGCGTGAAAAAGCTTGCGAGAGGGGGATCTGCATTTTTTTTTCAATTTCAAATATCAATTTGGTTTATATTTTAATACATGAATTTTGCACATTCATGTAGTCAGATAGCAACAGCAGTTTTGAGAATTCAGTATTAAAAAATACGTCTAAATTAATAAAGTAGATATGAAATTCTAACCATTTGCTACAATCAGTTCTAAATAGGAAAAATATAAAAATATAAATATGAAAAATATTTCGATTTGTATTTTAGAGTATAAGCATATAAACAAACAAACAAATTAGATAAACCAGTAATCAGAGTGTATGGATAAAAGGGTATAATAGATCGTGATACAAATTTCCAAATTAACCTTTTCGAGCATTTTTTTTATTTATAAATCAGTAAGTATTTAAAATTCAAATTAGTCATTTGTAAAACAATGGAATATTGCGTATGAAATTTCATAATTAGTTTTATAGAAAAAGAGCATTAATTGGAATTATTATCTTATGTGTGTATTAAATAGAAAATACCTGTGGATTACACTGTATGAAAAAAATTAATTAATTCATGTACCTAAAACTTTATCAGTTATTTAAAGATTAAAAGACTAGAACTTTGTCTTTAAAAAGATAGTGAAGATCAGGAAATTTAGATTACAAGTTTTTTTTTCAATTGATCAGAATATGTTTATCTGATCAATTGAAAAAAATCAAAAAAAATATACACAATTAATTCAAAATTTATAAACAATTTATAATATTGTTAATTTCCATAATCTATATTATTCAAAAAGAGAATATTTTATACTATTTTAATATTTTTGCTCATTTTAAAATGTGGTTTAGTTAATTTTATTCGAATAATTATTTTCTACTTTTTAATTCTATGTGCATGAATTCTCAATTATTTTTAAACTTAATTCCCGATGGACTAACGATTTGGCATGGTGATATTTGATGTATAATCGATTAAAATGTAAGGTTTTTAATCGATAGCAAAATCTATTTTCGACAAGGCAAACAGACTGAATAGAAAATCGAATTCATAAAAAAAAGTTGTAAAAAATTTCTACTTTTGGTGTAATGATTCGAACAACTTTTTTCTCTCCCATACTTCGGAACGCAAAGAAGAATGATTGTCTTATGGAACCAATTTTGAATGCAGAAACGTGTATGACAAATTAGTTTTTCATATTTCCGTTTAGTTTATATATTTCCGAGACATAAAAAAGTTATAATTTAAACGATTAAAATTTGTGATAATCTATTTCAAAAAAGTTAAAACTTTTACACTTTATTAATTTTTTTTCAAAAATCGACTTTAAAACTTCTTGATATTAGTTCTTCTCATGATTACATTTCTAAACCAATGCAGAAAAAAGAATATAAAGCTATTCATCGTCAATAAAAATAAAAATTGATTTGAAAATTAAAAAAGAATTGGCATCAATTTTGCTTGCAAAGAATCTTTTGTGAAATTATTTTTTTGGTAATGATTTTCCTTTCAATGAAATCGATATATTATGTTAGTAATTAATTCAAATGGGTTTCATTTAATCTTTTTTTTTTCTTATTTAAGAAGACTTTATTCTTAAGTTGGAAATTTTTTTCAACAAAAATTTTGATTTACTTTTTGGATCATTCCTTGTTTTGATATTCCAGATAAATTCCAAATAGAGTGTAAGAAACCTTTTTTCATTTCTATTTCTTAAAGAACTTAAATCATGAAATTATTCTGATTTTTACTCACTGAAATTTAGTTTTAAAATAAAATCTATGAATATGATCTTTTACATTTTTTTCAATCATTGTGCTCACCTTTTATATATTTACTAAGCCAAAATAAACAAAAGATAAAATTATCCCGCATAATCAAATGAAAAGAATTAATGAATGCAGGCCATTTTATTCTTTCTCAGCTAAAAAATTAATGATTATTTATTTATTTCTCTAGTTATGTTGGCAAAAGCTATGATAGAACTTCATAAATGTGTAAACTAAAAAATAAAATAAAGTGGCTAGATACATTATTTTAAAAATTATTATTCGTAGAAAATTATTTAGCTGCTGCTCACATACATTTTTAAAGGACTGATTGCTTTGTTTGAACAAGAGATGTGAAGAATATCTTTTAGAAACGAAGCTGAATTTTAAAAATTCTGTTTTGGCATTGAAGTTTTCAAGTGGGAATGATATAATATATTTTTATTTAAATATCTTTTTCTTCAGCTATTATCAGTAACAAAAGAAAATAATCCTTTTAGCCTTTAAACTACATTCATGAAAATCATGATTAATTTTATTCGTATTAGATAAATTTACAATTCGAAAAAAAAATTCTTTACTTGAGTTTGAAAGAAAAATCTGCATTTTTATTGGTGATATTGTTATACTATCTCTCTTTATTGTATATTTAATTGAATTTTGTTTTATAACATAAATTAACTTTGAAATAAACATAGAATAAACATATTTAATAAACAGTGAATAAAAATTTGAGGCAAAATCTTTAGAATATTTGTAGCATTCACTCGACCATTTTCTTTGGAATGTTTTGCTATAGAAAAATGGCATAAATCTTTTTAAAATACAAAAATACAAGCGGCAAACAATTTTTCCTGGTTTTGATTTATTCAAGGATCATCACAATAGCAATTTTTTAAAGACACGAACAAAAAAAAATGTGGGAATTAATACAAAGTTGTCAAACAGTCCATTAAAAATAAATATAGAGAACAAAATGAATGTATTAACGAAAATTATGTGCAAGTAAGGTCACTTTTCAGTATAACCGTCGCCCAAATTCAGGCATTTCTTAAATCAGTGGATCAGATTTCCTATAGCCTGTTCGAAAAACATTGTATCTAGTTTTGTGGATGGGTTTTCCCGTTGGAGCTCCTCATTTGTCTGAAATTATTATTTTGTCATCCTAGTCATTCTTCATTTCAGAAGAAGAGATGAAAATCCCTCATCCCTAAACTGCACTCTCCATGAAAATTGACAAGGACATAAAGTTGATGCAGCAGAAGATTGTTAACGGAAGGATCAAAATATTAGAAAGAAACGGACAATATTGCCATCTAAGTCAATGGAATGGATGACCAGTACAGCAAAATGTAAACTTCGAAATGTAGAATCTTTCTTGTTCCTACTGCAGTCATGGGATTGATGTGACCTTGTGGTAAGATTTCGGCTCGTGAGCCGTAAGGTTTCACTCTCGAGACCTGATTTCACCGAAGAGAAGTCATGTAAGGTCATATGTTGCACATTAAATCAGGTGCGATCAGATGTCCTGCCAATGGTTTTGAAGCAATTGATACATTTTTTAAAATTCAGTTTTGTTTTATTCAGTTATTTTATTTTATTTTTGTTTTATTGAGACGCAACTAGTTATCATATATAGCTTTTTATTTTCAAAATTTGAATGAAAGGGATCCAAAAGAAATACTTTGAAAAGAGATTTCAACAGGAATAGTGAATTCTTTAAAGCAGACCGTAAAGCATTCCTCAGGATATAATTGCCGCACTTGCTTGAATAGCCAACCATAACACTGCGCTCCCGAAGACTTCCCATTTAAGTTAACAGCCTCGAAACTATTAGCGTTGTTGAGCATCCAGATTCGCATTTCTCACTGATGCCAACTGAATTTGCCGGTTTGTGTTGAGCAACTATGCCATTCTGCTTTCATCAATGGAAGACAGTGTTACGTTAGATTGACGTCCTGTTTCATAACTACCTGCGGAATATTTGGTGAGGACTAGTAATATTCAATCTCTGACATATAGCTATTCAAGCAGCGCTCTTCCAACTTCTCGGCACATAAACGATAAAGCATTATCCAAAATAGTTTTAAAATTTATCAACATTTATAATGAAATCAAATGCTTATTTTCGATCTTACAATAGTGAAAGATCCAAAACAGACAGCAGACTATCAATTTGGTTTGAATAAAAGATAGAGCCTTATATCTTCTAATAATAAAGAATAGTGTGTGTATGTGGTGATTTTGTGTGTGTGCTTGCTAGCGTGAGTGCGTGGGTGTGTGTTAGCTCTATAAGGCCATTCTGTTTGCTCTCTATGTTAAAAATTTGACGCACATTGTTTGGTGGGTAAAAGCGCACATTTGTGATTTTTTAAAAATTAGTTTCAATATTTATTTATTAATACTAAGTAATAGTTTGCATTTTTTGGAATAAATTTTGAAATTTTCCTTCCAAATAAAAGATAATTACATTAATTTAAAATTCAGAACACTGCCTTTTTAATGATACTGTTTGCTTGTAAAACCTTTTAGTTTAGATTTTATAAACTTTTTAATGCATTTTCAGTTATATTTTACAACATTAATCGTGTATGAAAGCAATCTATATCCTTCTCAGTATTCCTGCTAAAATTTCATTTTGGTATTTTTATATATTTTGTTAATTTTTTTTTTCCATTTTTGATAATCAAGCTTTAAATGTTTTTAATTTTTTCCCATAACCAATAGGTTTTTTTCTTAGCATGCTTTTATTAAAAATTTTTATATGTAATTGTATATTCAACACATAAAAGCTATTCGATGCATGATACTTGCAAGAATGTGTTTATATATACATTACTAAAAATCACATTCATTTATATCGAATAAAAGAATGTATGCAGTAATAAAATTTATGAATCTCTTACACGTATTTTTATTCAATATTTAAATTTTAGGCTTTGCATAGTTAATTTTTGTTTTGTATTTCTTTCTTTTTATTTTTGCTTTTTATTTTGGCATCCTGCTTAGCAGACGTGTAATACTGCGAATGTATAGCAAGACAAAAACGTATTTGCATTTTTAAACAATTAAATTATGTGAATAAATTCGTTCTATATTAATCATTTAGAACTCGGAAATTCTCACCAGGGAGACAAAACTAACTGAAAAATTTATTTGGAAATTAAAATTAAGCTTTGAGCTTAAAGCATTAATATGGTTTTTTTTGTCTATCAGACTAATTTTATAAAAGTAATCACAAAGAAGCAATATAATTATTTCTTTAACTGATTAAAATTTTATAAAAACGTTAATTTATAAAATTAATTTCCTTCGCGATATATAAAATAGCTTCTAATATATATATTTTCTTTTGAGAATATTTGGGCAAATCATTTTTAAAAACTTTATTACTTAAAATGGGAAAGTAGGGGGAAATTTGGTGTTGATAATATATTTCCTATTCCAATGTTATTCAGTCTGGAATACTAAAATTAAACGACAATACTTTACTTGAATGGAATTCTGTTATTCATTGTTTATGAAAAAGATAATAATTTTAAAAGATATGTAATACTTTAAAAACTTTTTTCCTTTTTGCATCATAGGAAGTCACGATGTTTCATCATCGAATAATTTATAGAATTACATAAACTCCAATCTCCAAATTCCCTTAAGGTAGAATATTCGAATAATTTATTTTTGAAAACTTGACTATTAAAGCTGGCAAAGAAAGGCCAAATTTATTGTCCAAATGTAATCCTTTTTCAAATGTTATTCAGTCTGGAGTGCCACAAATAAACGAGTATATTTTATTTAAATGAAATTCAGTTTATTTCTTGTTCATGAGACAGAGAATTGTTTGAACCGACATGTAACATACAAAAATCTTTTTTTCCATCTTGCGTCAAAGAAGGTCACGATGTTTCGTCATCGAGCAGTTTATTGACTTACATAAACTCCAATCTCCAAATTCCCTTAAGGTAGAACAAATTCAAAATTCAATTTATTTTCTAAACGTCGAGACACAGAGCAGGTCCACTTCCAAAAACTAAGTGCACCCGAATTCCTTTACTCTGGCTGCGATAACTATCTCTTCACTGCAGGTCCCTGTTCCTTATCATTATCTTTGCCAAAATTGCTTCCTACGTGGCAAGATGAAAAAGACTCCTTAAAAAACATAAATTTAACACAAACACCTAAAAATGCTGAAGGGACTCGCTTTTCTTCGCAGGAAAAACAACAGATGCGATAAGAAAAATTTAAATTTTCCTCTTCGCCATTTTGTTTTCTACTGTTATTTCTGTGCCATTTTGTTTGTGCTGTTGCTTCAAACGATAAGGACCGTACAGAGGATGTCCTCCGCTTCTTGGAGCTGCACCTAGTTTCTTCTGCTCGCTTTTTTTAAGCATTTCGTTTCTGTGTCTGTGCACGGGCATTAGCATAATCGAATTTCTAGAGTCGCTGTCGTTTCCACGGTTCGAAGATAGTTTTCCAAAGAATGTAACTGGTGAAGGAAGGGAAGGGTGGAAAAAAAGTTCTGCAAAAGGGGAAGCTGCCAAATAACGAAAATATTTCTCTGAGCTCTCAAATTATGAAAATTGAAGCCACTTTAGGATAAAAGAAGTCTGTTTTTGCTCTCTCAATATAATAAATCTAACGTTAATGGAAATAAAACAAGACAAAAAAATCATCTGCAAGGAAAACAAGTCCGAAACACAAATAGAAGGAAAAGGTAATTTTTCTTATGAAATTTAATGCCGTGAACTGTGCTTCCCATTGATAGCGGGAGTTTTATTTAGAGAACATGTATTATTTCCGATTCGAATCAATTTAAAAAAAACAATCATGATTTTTTTTCCTTTTTGAATTTATAGCAACCGAAAGCTAAAATAATTTTAATATTTAAGATGAAAATCTTTAAAATTAACACTTTTTTTTAAACTCAAGCAGAAGAATCACAAATAATTTTTAAATAAAATATTTAAAATGAATTCTTAGTTTAAACAAATTTTCTAGTTTAGGAAAAAATAATATTTATAATTATAATTAAGTTGATTTGAAATAATGATCAAGATGCGTTAATTTATAAATACTTTTTGAGTTATTCTACGTTATGGAAAGCCAAAAATTTAATTGTTCATTCACATTTTTCAAAATACGAAAAGTATTTAGTATTAATCATAAATAATTTTAAAATGTGTTTACTTTTTTTATTTAAAAAATTGGTAAAATCAAGCAATTTTATTCAAGCTAAGAAAATCATAACGCTTCTAAAGAATTTTTGACGAAGGCGATTCTAAAGAACCATCAAAATTAAATGCCGAAAAAATTATTTCGAGGATAAAAATTGTTATTTCTTTCATAATATTTTCAAGGCAACATATTTTATCTTTAAGGTTAAATTTCTATGGATTAAAGTACATTTAGTACATTTAGTCATGAATGAAGTAAAGTACATTTAGTCATGAATGAAAGCTTTTATTGTATTTGTAAATATATCTTAAAATGCATAGCTGCACATATTTCCAAATTCCAACACTACGTTACATGATATTAAACTGGGACTTTTCAATTTTTTCTCCCATTTTTTTATGCAATGAATCCAAAAAATGATACTATGCATTTCAATTATTTCATTTGGAATTCTGTAAAGTTGAATAATATTTTTAACTTAACCTATATTTAGAAGAATAGACATTTAAAATCTCACAATATTTATTTGAAAATATAATGTTTCACTTTGAAATTACTTTTAAATTAATCTTTAGTATTGCAAATTATAACTACACCAACTGTTTCGTTTCAGGTACTAATCTACATTTCTGTTCGTACATTGGGCCGCAACTAAATTTTAGATTGAAAAAAAAATTATGTGTCTGTTTTTTTTTTATTTTCTTGCATGCTTTTTTAAAAACCATAATAATTTTGTATTTTAAAATAAAATTATAAATGAAGCTTCTTTCTAAGATTCTTTTCGAGAGAGGTTGTTCGATCTTAACCAGAAAGCTGTAAATCATAAATTATAAAACTTTTCAAACAAATCCACATTATTAAGAATAGGATATTCACTTTAACTTTTATGTCATAATCTCCGCCTCATTCCCAATAGTATGATTAAAGTTCTACCTATCATTCAAACTCACTGATTTGAAAACATTTTCTTATAAAAGCTGAAAACTATGAAACCAATTCACAGTGTAATTCCAAGATGATTTGTAAGGGGAATTTTTGAAATTATATGAAAGGTCTACTGTCACAATCGGAAAAATGTCATCCATAGTTCACTTCATTCTTGTGAAGTAGCTGTAATATCGATTGCTGTAACTTGTTACTAATCGATTACCATTATCTGGAACACGCCAGTTTATTGGACCTATTATGAAAGTTTCGAAAATTCTTTTCGTTAATTCGTCCCCCTTTTTTCCTTTGATTCGTGGTTTGAGCCAAGAAAGAAGCCCTATAATTCACAGCCGCTCTTTCTGATAACATAGAAAATGAAGGAATGAAATGTTTTTGGCCATTTACTTCTGGCTTAGGATTTTTTGTTATTCATATTTAGGAGCTAGTAGATGAATCAATTGTCTTTCGCTTTTGATTTATAAATGATGCAGTAAATTATATCAGGCTCATATCTACATTATTATTAGTAAAAGAAAAGAAAAAAAACGTTGAAAATGCCAAAATATACTACCGACTCTAAATACGAAAATATATTATCAATTAATTTTCTGGAAATGGTTTGTCATATATTTTATATGGATAAATCATTTTAACTGATAAGAGCTATCCTTTCATTTCTTTAAAAAGTGAAATTGATCTCTTTTAAAAATAAACAATTTTACAGTTAGAGCTGCATTATACAATTGTAGATTTCCTTTTTACTTCTTGCAAGCTTGCTTGTAAGCAAAAGTTTGTTCCGACAACAGCGTTAATATGATTTCACAATCATGGGTGAATTACAAAGCAAATGTTGATCAGCATTTTCTGGTTTATTATTTCATATGATGAAATGAAGGCGTTTCGTTTTCGAATGTTTTTTGAAGAAAAAAAAAACACTTTGACATCACAGTACAGAGGGGAACAATGTACAGTAAAATATTAGATAATTGCATGTGTTTACTATCGGATTATTATACTAATCTACTATCTAAAAAAATAGCATAATCTATATGGGCCTGTATGGCATGCGCAAGAATTTTCTTCCTGACTTATATACTCCAACATAAGACAATTAACAATTAGAGGTTTGATGGTATTCGGCAATGTTAATGTGATTCTGAAACTTCATTAATCCTTATTGGGTGAATAATTCATAAAATGCCATTAATTTTAATGTATTTTATTTTTTATTTAGATGAAAAAAAGACATGTCTCTGTAAATGAGAATTCAACTGAAATTTGCAGTATTTATACTCATTTATTCTGTTAAAATAAATACTTCCAAAATTTAGCATATTAAAAAAATAATCTGTGAAAGTGTTTCAAATAAAACCTCTGACATTTATTTCACGTCTCTGAAAAAAAAAGGGTGGGAGGATATAGAAGAAATGTGAAACATAATAATGATAATTCCTGTCAAAACATAGTTGTCTGAAAAACAAAAAAGAGATAAAAATACAAAAGCTAATAAAACGGCATAAAAAGTACATCATACTGAATGAAAAAGCCTCATTCATGAAATAAATAATAAAAAAAAGGAATGAAAATGCAGGATCTTTCAATAGGTTCTGACGACTTCTACTTGAAATTCTCCACCAGTAGTTTGTACTTTTTTTTTCTTTTATTTGCTTTTGTGTTTATTTTTTAGGGAATCCAAAATGCTAATAAAAAAAACGTAAAACGAAATTGAGAGGGCGAACTTCGGTCCTGTTCCACGTTGACAGATGCTGCACCCACAACAGAATTTACAAAATAAATAAAAATGGACAAGAAAGCAAAATTCCGAATGAGACAGACACACAATACTTCTTTCGTTTCTTTTTTTTTCTTTACTTCTTATATATATATATTGTATTTCCTCGTTCTTCAGATTTCCACCGCCCTGCAAAGCTACCAGCTCACTGCAAAATTTCGAAACGATAGAAGGGGAGTTGGCATTTTTAGGGTGGAGAAAAAGGGGCGTTCTGGTAGCGAAAGAGAAAAAAAAAATAAAACTCGTGCAGACGAGTTTATGTCATATCTCTCATGTCGACGAAAGATGTACGTTTCAGACGTCAAGATCGAAAAAATTGGTCTTTTTGGAGTTTTTTTTTAGGTTGTAATCTCTAGATGTTTTCATAAAAGATTCCCCGTGGTTGAGGATGCGAAATTGAAGATCTCTGCCGTACTCAGTTCGAAAAATTGTTCAATACAGTGGCTTTTTATTCGTGTTTTTCTTATTATGGTTGTGTTTTCTCTTGGAATTTCGGAACTAAGATGATTTTTATTCCTCTCTTTCTTATTTTTCATTTTGTGTTTTTTCTTGCTCACTTTGAAATAAATTCTACATAGTTGAGAAAAGATTTGCCGTTACAATCTTAGCCTAGGGTAATCTTAAATAGGTAAAAAAAGTAGTGACAGAATTCATATGCAAAAATATTTTTTTTAAATCAGTGATTTTATTTATTTAATTTGATATTATTCTTTTGATTTTTAAAAGAAAGAATAATGAAACAGTTTAATGATATTTGTGCATAGACACATGCCTATTATTTTCTTGTGTAGCAATAAATACTGATGTGATGGTTTGTTTCCCCCAAACTATTAAATGCTTCTGTTTACATTCGTATAGACAAGAGCAGACAAGTCAAGCTTTATATAATTTTTCTCATATTTCATTTCGGACTTTTCCTTTTTATTCCTTTAATTCAATTTGTTACATAAATAAAAAATAATGTCTCGTCCTTGTCACAATAGAAACACTATTTTACTAAGTGGAAAATAAAATAATTATTCAAATCATTGCCAACAAAATTATAAAAACTAAAGCAATATCACTTTAAAAAGGTAATATTAAATTTTTTTCTGTCGTTATTAATAATAAAATACTCGTATAATATTAATATAATACTCGAAATGAATATAAATTTCTAATTGCTTCATTCCCAATTCATATTGTTCTATGCAAATGAGTGAAGATAAATATTATTTCTTAATGTAGAGTATAGAACTAATTATATATCAAAATTAAAATGCATTTCCTTTGATAAATTCTTTCTTTGTGTTTCAAAAGTATGTAAAAAAGAAATTGAATCTTAAATTATTATGGTACCGAACAATGAATAAATTACAGTAATGTATTTAATAATATCCAAATTCCTTATTGACATATTCAAGATTATTACATTCATACTTTAACATATTCTAGTTTATTACAGCCATATTCAAGATTATTACAGTCATACTATATCATATTCTAAATTATTACAATCTTATTCTAGACTATTACAACCATATTCTATTCTCGATTATTATAGCCATTCTCTATTTTAGAATACAAGAATTTACCAAATGAAATACATTTTAATTTTGATATATGATGAGTTCTGTATACATTAAGAAATAATATCCATCTTCACACATATTCTATTATATTTTAGATTATTACATTCAATATCTATTATATTCTAGATTATTACAATCATTATATTATTGATTATCACAGTCACATTCTACCATATTCTGAATTATTACATTCCTATTTTATTATAATCTAGATTATTACAATCATACTCTATTTAGTCATATTCCAGATTTTATATCTTTTTGTATCATATATCTTAATGAAATTTTGATATATCCATTTCACTATATACATTTCGATGCCAGAAATTATCCAAAGTTCATAGTTTCAAGTGAGATTATTAATTTGAAATTTTCTGTAAAAAGAGAACCGCCTTTAAAAGGATCAGATACTTGAATGGAAACTTATAAAAGGATCAAAACAATAAGAACTTTGCAATTTTGAACATAATTAATAGAAGCGCTCTTTTAAAGCTTTGATGGAATTCAATTGCCAGTGAAATTCCTTTATGAAATTCTTAAGAATTATCCTTATCCTAAAACCTTGTTACTTTACGTAATAAAAGTTACATCCATTGATGAAACTGACCATTCGGCAAATACGTACAAAATTATGACAATTATGAATTTTTTTTAAAATTTTTGAATTTTTGATGAATTGTTACATTAAAAATGGACGATACAAAAATTCAGGGCATAATATAAAAGAAAAAATATTATCTTCAATTGACATTTTACTTTTCTTAGGCATTCTCTTGAAAGGTACTGGAATTATACAGGCAACTCTATATGAATAAGACTATAGAACAGTAGCATTTTTTCACATATGTAATCTTTTCAATTCCCCCCCTCCAATTAATTTCAGTAATTTAAGGAAAGTCCATCATCCTGACCCATTGTTATTAGGAAAAAAAATCAATTTCCTTGTTCGATTATCCTTGAAAAATGCGAAAAAAATAAGTATCAGTATTTTTATAGCTTTATTTTATACGTATGGCATTCGTCATTTGCTACTGTATATATTTCTGAATATCAAATAGGGTAAATTTAATAGAAGAAATAAGAGAGGATCATAATTTTTATGCATTTATTCAGATAAACAAAAGAAAGTGTTCAGAAACCTTCAAAACTGTTATTTAAATATAACTTAATTTATAAGAGGAAATACATTAGAACATTGTATAATTCTCTTATACTATCTTCAATGTTTTTTTTAAATAACCAATATTTTTGTAATAAAAATGTAAGTTTTGTAATAAAATAGTAATTGGTTTACAAGGGAAAATTCTGGATGATTCCACTTGTATCTTTTTATTGAACATTAAGAAATTCCTGCCGAAATAAAAATTATTCTATTCCGAAATAAAAATTTAGCTCAGTCATACGTATGGTCCGTTTGAAGAATTATGAAAGTTACTTGAGAAAAAATCTCATAATTTTGAAATTTTTTGGTATAAACAGATTTGAAAACTGGGAAATTTTAGTTCCATAGCCGAATTCTAACCTTGTCCCACATAATACCCATCGGGAGCATATCGAAATGGGAATCAGATGCTTCCAGAATGTTATTTGAATTTTGCCACACTGGAGGGTACACTAATGTGGAGGGGGGGGAACTTCTGCCACTGCATGTACTTCCACTCCATGATGGCACGTACTACCAAAGGGAAGGTTTGTACCGTGACCGGTTACGGCCCTTAAGATTCAACCACAGTTCCCAACGGTATTGCTTTTTTGGTGGACCGATCATTCAGCCTTATGGTTTGAATCTGTGTGCCTTCGAAGAGGAGCGGAAAGTCTATTATGACTTATCCTACACAATCACTCCAACACTAAGAATGGAGGCTAAGCTATGCTTCCATACTTTAATGTTCTGAAAAAAATCACATCTTAAAATTATTTTTCCTTATAGGAAAAAAGTACAACTTATGAAAATATCAAAAAAACTTGTGAGAAAAACATGGTTGGATGGAAACAAGTATGTATTCGCTCAGTTATAAATGCAGTCAAAGGCATGTTTTTTAAAAATTCAATCTTCCTTGATAGGGAGAGCACAGTACGGAGCTATATAACAATAAACGTAAGATAAATACGCCTTCCCACTACTCTTGTGCATTTCAAAAGTTGAATAAATAGATGGATCAAAAAGAAAAACTAGAAATAATTTGGTTCAAATAAAAAGAAAAAAAAATACTCAAGTTTAAAGCATGTAGTAATTAAATTTTAAGCGAGTGCTTGTGACAGTTTTTAGCATGCTTAGAACTGTAATAAAATTTACAACACATAAATGATTTGCTTTGAGACAGTAGCCAATCAAATAAGTACTATTTGACTATTTATCATATTTTAATTACTTTTTTAGCTACTATATTTATGCTGTGCAAAGAATATCACTAAATTATCTGATAATAATATAATCACTGTATGCTTTCTTCTCATAGCTCAGATTTTCTGTATTTCGAACCAAATATCAATGTACAATAAAGTTCTGTTGTATTTTTCACATCTTGAGTAAAGGATGCTGAAATATCAAAGAAACATTTTGAAAGGCTTGACTTGTGAGATGAATAAAATTTCCCCATTTTTGATCTCATGAATCAAGCCTTTTACTAATGATAATAATTTGTATTATGATAGCCTATTAAAACAAATAGGATTTTCATTTTTAAACATTTTATTTACTTTTTCTTTAGCTACTAATTTTATGCTGTGCAAAGAATATCAAAAAATAATCTAGTAATCATATAACCACTGTATCTTTTCTGACCATAACTGAAATATTCTGTATTTCCAACCAAATGCTGCAGTGTAATAAAGTTTTGTTGTATACCCATCATCGCGAAAGGATACTGAAATATCTAAAACCATTTTGAACATTTCGAATGGCTTGACTTGAGACATGAAGGAAATTCCACCATTATGGGGAAAAAAATTCTTCGTTCTTGTCCTTGTAAAATCTGCAAATGTTCTTTCTTTGAAAAATCCTTGTTCTTTCTTTGAAAAATTTTTGTTCTTTCTTTGAAAAATTGCAGTTAGTTATACGTATATATATGTATATAAAGATATCAGAAATCGGCTTCCTTTTTATAACCATTTGCTTGTCATCCCGATGTACAAAGTGTAACTCACGAATGTATTTCATAAATATATTCATGGAAAGAAATTGAAAGATCACCCGTGACTCTTTTCCACAAAAGGCGAATTTTGCGATTACAGCTTAACGCATCGGTGGAGTTTTTCATTCTTCAGTGAAAAATCATGCACACATGGTTGCAACTTCTTCTGTAAAATATTTTCATATGCTGTCTTCAGAGAATACCAGAACGAAAATCAAGCAAGTGGAAAATAAAAAAGACCGCAGCTAACCTCTTTGGCTCCTTGCAGGGGGAAAAAACTTGCTCCACCAAGAAGTTGCAGAAAAACATTAGAAGGCAAAAAGAAACACAAAATATCATCATACTAATCTTTGCTTCTTTTTCCACATTTCCTCTGAGATTTAGACAAAAATAAATTGCTGACTACCTAAAACTTCTGCAATGCTTTCCTCTTTCACCTTTTCTGGCTGTTTATATCTCAAAATGCTCTTAATGCCGCAGGCTTTGGAAATCTCTTTTCCAAAGGCGTTTTCCATGTAAGCACGGAACGCAAATTCCAGAAGAGATAAAAAAAGGAAACAAAATACAGTTATCTAGGTTTGCCGGTACACATTTGCGTTTATGCTTTCATAAAAAGGACGAATTTCATTCAGATCACAAGTGCCATCTCTTCTTGTCTTTTATTTCCTCATCTAAAAAACAGATTTTTATTTTTACTTTCTCATATATGGAATATGGAGAAAGGGTTATAAATGTCAGAAAACTCGGACTTGAGATTCTTAAGAATCCCTTTGAATTCGAAAACTTATTTTTCGAAATTATGTCTATCTATTGGTTTGTCTGTCCGAATGTCAAGTTGGTATCTCAAAAACGTTTTGAGATAGACTGTTGAGATTTGGTACTTGATCTTAAGATCAAACTTGCAGATTTCTTTTTAAATATCGAAGGAAATTAAATAAAATGAAGTACGTTTCTCTGGGTGTTCGAGTAAAATGGAACCTAATGAGAAAACTACTTTCTTATTTATATAATACAGGAAATGTGTTATTATTATCAGAAAACTCAAAATTGAATTTTTTATGAATCTTCAGGATTCTCCCCACTTATAATTCAAAATTCTTGGTGGACAAAACTTGATTTACAGTTTTAGCATTCAAAATGTAATTCTTATAAATTTTGAAACAAATCAAAATTGTGGCACATTTGTTGTTCGGTGTTTTTACATGTATGTAATCACCCATAAAAAGTATGAAATAACTCATAAAAATAATGAATTTCAATCAATGAAATTCAAATAATCAATGAAATTCGGTACTTTATTTTGTGATGTAACCATGATTTATAAAAAGAATTAACTTCAATTAATGGAATCCAAAAAAATCAATGGGATTCGGTGATTACAAATGTAGAATCAGTTCGATTTTAAAAGGTTGTAAAATAGATATTCAAAATAAGTATTAAACAATATAGAATAAATAAATATGTTAGATTCATACCAGTGATCAGTATTTCGTAATTATTGCTCGCTAATGCCGAAAAAGGATGATAACAGCCGTATCCAAGGTTTGAAATTTTATTTGATAGAGAGGAAAATAAGATTTTAATTGGAGAGTATGAGTGAAACTTTTTGGGAGACTACTCCCTTTATGACAACTACTGAAACTCCTGGAAAAAAATGTGAAATTAAGAGCAGGATATATAACTATCAAATGGTGCAAAACCTAAATGATTCCTTTGGAAGAATTTGCATCTTCATTTAAAAAAAATTAAGAACAATCAATATATTAAAAATGTAAGTCAATTTCTGCTAATATAAACAAATAAAAAATTATTTTAGTTACTTTTTGTTAAATAATCACAAATAATATAAATAATTTATCCAAAAATTGACGAATTTCACAAGAATTGAATTCTTAGTCTTCATCTTCACGTAAAAAAAATGAAATTCTTGCATTGAGCAGCTTGAGAAACTGCCAGTTGATTTCAGCTTTCATTACAAACTGCTAAAACTCGATTTAAAATATTAAAAACTAATTACATTTAATGAAAGAATTAAGTGTGAGCTAATAGTAGGAATTAATTAATTGATTAATATTTGAAAAACTGTATTAACATCAAGTACCATCCACTACAAGTTCAAAAAATTGTATCTGAACTTGAGTGAATGAATAAAAAGCATTTTATTAATGATTGAAAATTTAAACAAGATTTATATATGAAGCGAGAGAGTAGGAATTAAGAGTAGGGATTGATAAACAGAAATGTTTGAAGCAAATTAGAAACAATATGTTATATACTTTGGATTAATGTTTTGATATTTTGTATTAACATCAGTTTTCATCGATGCATTAGCTTTTCTTCTTTATTCCCTTAATTTTGTTTAGAGATAATTCTTAAAGAGAAATTTAAATTTCTTGCTAGCAACAATACTTCATGAAATTTCTTTAGATTTTTCAAATTCAAAATGGTGAATATTAAACCACCTTTCTAACCACTTTTCAATTTCTTTTATAGATTTTTCATTTCAATAAAAGAAACCTTCCCGTTAGCGTATATATTTCTCTAAGAAATTTCTTTTCATAAAATAAATTAAATTTATTCCATCCTTTTATTTACAAACTGTACAATTTTCGATTCTAAATATAATTCTCAATCAAGGACACTGTAAAAGTAAATAAGATATATGAGTTATCCTTGAAAACAATTTATCTTTCTCAAACTGTTTTTCTTAGCCCTTGAAAAGGATTTAAATTTATAAGAAGTACATAATTCTTTTTGTTTCCTACATTAAATTATTCTTTGATGGATTCTCAAAAAAATATTTGATTCAGAATGTTAAAGCTTTAAAAAGGCTTTAAGCAGATTAGATAAAAATAAAATTCACCTTTAGAGCCATCATTGTGTAATGCTTTCTAAGGATCTCAATCGAAAATTGAAAATAATATGCGATAGATGCAAATGTGTTTTATCTTATTGGAAATAAGAATAAGAATACTTTATGTGATTAGAATAAGTATACTTTTGATGCCAACTACATGGCAAAAACCAAAATGGTAGCATTAAATAAATTTAAAGATAGAGCAAAACTAATATGATCTTTTTTTATTTAAATGAAAAAAAATGTTGCCAATTCATTGACATATAATGTGCTTATCATACATAAAAAAATCTTAAAATGAAAATTTCAAGCATGAGTTTTTTCGATAACTCTTATAATCGCGTGAAATAAATTTTAACTTTGAAAATGCTATTGGTTAAGACAGTTTTCTTCGGATCTGTGCAGTTATTTTCTTATAAAAGGGGAGTATGTGCATTCTTCCATAATGACTTTGAAAATTCCCTGAATTTTAGTGATTCAATCAAAATTATTCCTGAATTCCCCGAATTAGAGATTTAATTTTAAAAAAATCCAATATGGTATATTTTTATATGATTTAAATGATAAATTTTCGTAGTCATTCCAGATAAACTGCAACAGCTTAAAATGTAATAGTAGCAACCATAAAATTACAACTGATACAGATTTTTACTATTAAACATGTCTCATCTTCTAATATTATTAAAGTTCTAAATAACTCCAAGTTGATTCTTAGTAACCTTGGAAACAACTATTCCATTTAACTCCCTCCCGAATTATTCTGACAGTTCATTAAGTAATAGACAGCTTCATCTAAATCATCTAAAAAATTAATATTTAAGATATTATATGACTTCCGCATAACTATATTCAATTCGTAAACAACGTTGATGATGACACCGAAGGTCTATATTCATTTAAAGCTTCAACCATCTTTGTATATGATCTAATTTTATAGTTCCCACATATTAAATGCGTAAACATTATGAACGATGCATATACCATCCGATTTCCAATTATATTACCCCGGCATATTAGTTAGGAATATTTATTTTATGATCAAAGTAATTTTACGGTATCAGGAATGTAATATATTTCATGCTATGTCATATTATCAGACATCAGTTCATAATGTTGGAAATCTATTTAGTTACTTCCCAACATATTTGGTTCAATCTTAAGAAAGACAGTTATGTATATGTACTCAGTTGAATGCTGATTGGATGCCGTATCAATGACTATCTGGGTTTTCGAAACGAAACTCGCGAATTTCATTGCAAATCGGAAGACTCTAGAATTTTCAAGAATCTTGGTTATACCCCGGGAGATTGTGAGAACGTTTTGTACTTGCTTCGGAAATTATTAAAAGTTCGCAGACCAAGTTGGAAGGAGATGATTCAGTGTATCCAGAAGTTTGGATCAATCGAACGAAATGCAAACATTGAATGGAACTCATGCGATTTGTAAATTGAGAAAAGTAGTCAATATTGAGTCAAATATTGAAGGAACATCTGGTGTTGTGATGATATGTCAGTCAGAGAAGAATGATTCGCAACTGAGATTATCTAAGCGAGGAGACAATGGTTAATATCAGTTTGGGAGGACAATCGTGACTATTTGTGTGAAATCCCTCTTCCTTCTTAATTAAGTCTGGGTGCTTTAAGTGCAGTCATAAGTTTTACTATTCGTTAACTATTTGTAGGTTGATGCTTGTCACACATGCTACAGTTTTATTGCTTGTTTGAATCTCACTTGAGTACTCGTTGTCTATGATTTGTGTTTTCATCATTAATAAAGATCTTTATTTGTTACTGAACACACTGAAATGTTCCAAGATGCATCAATTACAGAGAATTCTTCGATTTTACGAAGTTGTGTAATACATTTTCTGGAATAATTTGACGTGAAAATGGATTAGCTGAATTTTTGTAGGCAATTTTTTAACAAAATTAAATGGAAAGTTCTAGGGGGATATAAATGATAAGAGCAGAGAAGAATTGTCTCTTGTTATTCCAAGTAAATTGTTCTGGGAAAAACTTCGATTCGAACATGAAAAATGAATCCACATTAATACGTATATTATATTGAGTTCTTTAGCCAAAAATTTTAAAAGGAAGTAGAGGGATTAAATTACAAATTTTTCAACTTTATCCTCCAAAATGCATCCCTGCTATGTTTTATAAACTGTTATCTAATATACTGGAAGGTACTTTGCGCAAAATAAAAGCATTGATGTCTATGCTGATTTTGTTGAAAAGGGTTTAGGGTTTCTACTTACTCTTTTCTTTCAGCTGAAAGAAACATGCTAGAAGATATGGTAATGCAAAAGACAGACATGTACCGATATTTTTTGGAAGGCTAGTAATACAGAAAAATCTGAAATGCTATTCTTCAGGCACAATGGAAGGATCTGAATTCTTTTGAAACTTAAGGAAAATAGAATTTTTCAACTGGGAAAATAAAGCAGTAGAAGAAAGAAAGTTATTCAATAGGCAAATAAAGTACTGACGCATTGAAACATTATAGCAAATTTTGGATAGATTTTTATTCAAAAAGAGAATTTTATTCTACGTAATGCAAAAAATTACGAAGAAGCAATATTGAAATAATGGCAGTTACGTATTAAAGGTTTAATGGATTGATTAAAGAGAGAAAAATAAGGATATCTAAATGTAAAAATTAGACATAAGTTTTATACTTTTGTAGATTTAAAAATTAAACTGAGAAAATTTCTTCTATTTTTTATACAACCTATATAGAGACTATAAAATGGTATTAAGTCTTTATTTCTAGTTTTATACACTGCTTATTTTCATGTTAAGATTAGTATTGCGATTTAAAATGCTTATTTCGACAAGAAAATAAACTATTTAATCGTGCATAAATTTAAAGCTTTGTAAAAGTGTAAAAAATTTATACAAATCCTTTCTGGTCTAAAATTGTTAACTATTTTAAGTAAATGCAATTATTTTGATGCACATTTACTTTTCATAAAAGATAAATTCGGTATTTGATACAGAAAACTGGTGTTTGAAGATTCATGATTAAAAAAAGTATTAGCAGAGAATTAAGAATACATTTTTATTAATGTTATACAAATGTGGTCTGCTGTAAACAAATTGTATTTTTTCTAATGAAATTTCTTCACACTATGATTATAGCGCAACTGGATATCTCATTTCTACTTGGGAAACTGAAGCACATTGTTTGGTTTGGATATGGTAATCCTTTGATGTGGAGAAAAGTAACAATAACAGAAATAATATTTGTTTTGTAGTTTTAGCCACAGCCAGCGTGGGTGGTTATTACGTGGGTGTGACAACTATTTTCCTGTGACAATTTTATAGGAAGGTTATTGAAAGCTGTGTTTGCTGGTTACACATATCTTAGGTTATAGAAAGTGCATAAAAAAATTCTTTTAGATGTGAGATAAGAACTGAGCGTTCAAAATATATTTATATTTTGTAGTTATTTCACCTTTCCAAATTTTCATTTCAATCTTTTCCCTTCTCTCTATATATAAATATATTTACGGAATTTTAAGATTCATAAATATTATAAATAATGTTTTAAAAAGGAAATACGACCTCATGGAAAGAAAAACATTTTAAAGAATTTTTTAATAAGTAAGTGTGAAGCAATGGAGTTTAATAAAAAAAATCCAACAATTTCCTGGATTACTTACTCTGTTTATCAAATAAAAATACCTTTGAAATTAAATTTACTATTAGATCTTGTATTTTGCTTTCATTTTATGCTTGCCAGACAGTTAAAAATGATAACTAAAAAATATATATCTAAAAATGTATCTAAAAAACATATATATCTAAAAACCTATAAACATACATATATATCTATATATCTAAAAACATATACACATATTTATCTTTAAAAAATTCAAAATCATAGGAAAATTCTCTTTAATTTAAATTTATTATTTCTAATTTATAAAATTTGCATATCTTGATATCTAAATTGCACAAAATGAGTATTAATGTTGTTAAATGTAAGTAAATTATTTAATTATAAATCGCATTTTTAATGCTCTAAAAATATATCGATATAAATAAAAATGAATCACCAAATGTGTTTCTAAGTGTAAAACTCGAGAACGGCTCTTTTAAAATATTTTCGATAAGACACGAGGAATGTTCTTATATAGAAAAAAAGAAAGTGAAATTGCAAGGAAAACAGTAAAAACGACACTTTTTTCCTTTCCCTTCAAAAATCTTCATTTCTCCATCACCAAATGAGCAAGAACTGTTTGATTTTTTTCCCACTCTGATGGGATTAGGCATAACATGTTTTCTACCGACTATTTCAAACGATTCAGTTTATATTCTTAGTGTGTGATGCATTTAAAATTAAACATTAATTAATCGATTTTCGCTATTCATTTTGAAGTATTTTTGAATTAAAATAAAAAAAAGAATAAAGAAAACTAAAAATTTCTAATCTATATTGCGTTACTCCAATTGGTGAATAAAATTCAAGCATTTGCATTGCCCCGATTGGCGTTAAAAATTTACGCATGTGCAGAGTGTTGTGATTCTTAATTGTGTGCTTTTTCCTTGCGTACGAAGTCGTGATAAAAAAATGCTAATTTATTAATACTTTTAAATATTTATGGAAGAACCTATTTAGTTTCCACCATTTATAAAACACACAGACACAAACATACACACATATATATAAATAAATAAATATATGTAAAGCTTATTACATTTTTGAAGAACATACTATTTATTTATGCAATATCTGTCAAAACTAAGTACAATATAATTAATAATTGTATAATTTTTTAAAAAGTAATCTTGCGTTATAGTTGTAAAATAGCCTTTCATAACTAAAAAAAACAGCCTGTCATCTTTGTTGAATCAATAACTTTTTATTAAAATCCTACTAGAATAGTTAATTAAAATGTGGTAAAATTATGTCCTAGTACGTAAAAGAATTAGCATATAAATAAAGAATTAAAAGTAGTAGATAATAAGATTTGTTTCTTTTGCCACGATTCTTAAAAGCAATAATTATAAAATATATTTACGCTTCTGCGTTTGTTTGTTTTCCAAAAAACTTTGTTCCATTTAATGGAAGAAATTTTCAATCAAAATTTTAATTAATAGATGAATTCTGTCCATTGAATTGCAGTTGAGAAAGTGTTATTTTTTTCTTAATAACACTTCTTATTTCTCTTCAAAATACAACGCATATGATTATGCACAATTCAATCTGTAGTATTAATTCATCCCTTGCCTGAATCACCCAAAAAGTAAAAACACACAAAAAGACATCTGAGAAACTGTGAACAAAATCAAAATGTCAAAAATTGAATTTGAATTAATGAGAATTCAAAAGAATTTTGGTGTTCACTTTCCAAAAGAACTTTTTTTCTACCTCTCATGGTTGCCATAATCAGAATAGAAAAGCAATCGCGGAAATTTTTAATTAAAAATTTTTAATTTAAATCCTGTCATCAAATACTTGTGCTTTTCATGTTTCAACAATGTCATTACTGAACGCTGGAGCTATAATTAATGGGTATCTTTTCGAAGTAAAATGAATATCTTTGTGTGAAATGAAAAGATGGGGATGGAGAAAAAAGTTTCTGGATTTTAAATGGAAAAATATCTGAGTTCAGAAACTTTATTTTTCATTTCTTTTCATTTCATTTTCTTTCTTTTTTTCCTTCCTCTTTTTCCATTCTGGAAATATGATGTACTTTTTTTAACAGAGAATTTTATCGGCAGAAATCAGAAGAAGAAAGATTAGGACTTATCCGATTTTAATTATATTTTGTGCTTTCCTACGTTTGACAAGGTAAAGTTAATCGTTCTTTCTTTGAGAAGGAGTTACGGACTGGAAATCTTTACGCCGAAGTTTTTTTTTTAATTAAAAAATTTATCTTTTCCCCTCTTTGCATGTACAACACGAAAGCCAATGACAGAGTGAATCTATATTTAACTTCAAATCTGAATAATAAATTAATGAAGCTCTTTTCCCTCTTGTTGTCCCTTTTATTACTGAGAAATAATTTTATCTTCTCTATTTATATTCATATCAGTGGTTAATGAACAGAAATAATTGAAATATCGATAGATGCATAGCAGGAATTTAAAAATAAATTTCTCTTCTTATCATATATCATTCATCTGTAAATCACTTCAGTTAATTTAGTATCGGATTTCTCTTGTTCATATTTATACTTCAGATCGTTATTTATAATTAAAACTGTTATATTAAAATGTTCTTTTAGTAATCAATTATTAAAAAATAAAATGAAAAATGAAAAACTAGATAGATATTTCATTAATTATATGTCGTCCAAAATTATTTTGAATTTCAAATAAATTATGAGATGGTATTAATCGTTTTGTTACATCTATAAAAGTAATTATTGACGCATGTTTAACTTGATCTGAAAATAATCAATAGAGAGATAGGAATTCTTTCCGAATCATTTTATCCATTTAAATGTATTATTTTTTTATTTTAATTTGGATTGCTAATTGATATAAAAAGCAGAATTATCGATCATAAGTGAGAATTTTTTTTAAAAAAAGAAAAATAAAGATTTTCATACAAATTCCTATTTAACTACATTTATTTTGTATTTGTAAAGATAATTTAGAATGGAATTTTACTATTTTTATATTGCGGGACTGTTTTGTTATTTTGTCAATCTATGCATTATCTACATCAAAATACTATTTTAAAGTTCTTAGAAAAAAAATGTTCCTTCTTTTTTTTAATCATTTTTTTCATTTATTGAACCGCCTAGTAATGTATATGGAAAGAGTGTAATTCTTCTCCGTGATTTTTATACCGTAGAGCGTTTTGGTTTGTTAATAAAAATGAATATTAAATACTGTCTAAATGAAATTTATTTTAATTAGCGATATAATATATCTTTATTTATATTACAACATAATTCTCAAAATGATTATAAAATTGATGATCTTTTTACTAACAATTTCATAATAAATAATATTTCGAATCAACAACTGTATGTTTAGTGATGTTTAATTACAGTTTTAGTGCCCTTTTTATCACGTCTTTCAGAAATTATATATTAATGTTACTTAATTTTATAAAAAATAACAAAAAATATTGAAAATGAAATAATTTATTCAATCCAAGTACGAATTCCAAAACCGGATTTCTGATTCAATCAGCAAAATTTTTTCCCCTCATGGATATAGCCATCTATGGTATTTTTAGAATAATATTTAAAAAATATATTAATATATATTTGAAATTTCTATTTTAATATTTATTGAATAAATATTCACTTTTAATATTAACACACACACGCACGCACGCACACACACACACACACACACATATATATATATATATATATATATATATATATATATATATATATATATATAAAGTATTATAAAAGTACATTTTCTATTCTAATTTATCTGTTGAGAAATACTCTTAGTTTTATTATTATTTAAAGTGAAAGTCTTCATTAATTCTTTTATACAAATTATATTATAATCCATTCGCTTTAATGCATTGAGAAATAAATAGTTGTCTAACACCTTTGGAGAATGAAGAATTCGATAATTAATATAAATATAATGAATACAGTAAACAAATGGCTTAAAATTCATCTCATGATGGCTAGAATGAAATAATAATTTATTACACTTAATATGGCTGAAACAACGTATGCAGAACATTGTATTAGATTCTTAGATTGCTATAGATTACTTTATATTTAATTTCTCCAATTTCGTATTCTGTATTTGATTATTTTCTCTCATCCTTTAATTCTGTTAAAACTAAATTAAAACAGAGAGCAATGCATGGATTATTATGAATAATAGTAGTGCTGGCGTTTTATATATTGCCAGTTTATTTTAGAGGAATAGAAGGACATTAATAAATGTAAATATATTTCGTTTCAAGTTCAAAGTACATTTTCACAAGATTGATTATCAATAGAAAATAACTTTTTATTATATATACCAGCTTGTTGAAAGTGCTTTGCTAATTTAATAGAGAATAATAATTCATGTTTTTTTGTGAGTATTATCTTAAATTTTCTCTATTGATTAAATAAATATTTTAAGAAAAATAATAATGTTTTGGAAAAATAATAACTTTAATATCTTTTTTATTATTTTTAGTTTAAATGTTATTTTGTTAAGTTCAAGTATTATTTACCTTCTTTTCATAACTACCACTAATATCGTTGAAATTATTATTAGCGTTAGTTAATCTTAAAAATGATCCGCATAACAGTAAAGGTAATTAATTATACGTAAAGCTTAGAAATATAACCACTTTCTTAATACATGGGACGAATCAAATTCTTATAATTACAAAAAAAGTAAATTTTAAAATATTACCATATTTAGTTTTCATAGAAGTCGGGGAAAAAATAGATTCCACATGCAATATTGATCAAAAGAATGAAAGTATCTGAAGTTTTCAGCAAAACTGTCCTCTAAAAGCAATTCAGAACTGTCTTTATTTAAATAATAAATGAGGAAAAAAATAACAAAATCTAGTGACTGTCTGAATATGCTAAAACCTTCTTCCATTTAAGGCTTATAAATATGCAAACCTTTTCTTTGATTTCGACACAAACAGAAGTGATTTTAAACTTTAGGGAATAGGAGGGAGAAACGGAATTTTTTCTTCTTCAGTAGATGTTTAAAAATGTTTTAACATTAATTTGAATTGAATGTCAATGTTTATCTTTGCCGATAAGAAAGGTGGCGAAACATATTTGTAAATCATCACTTTTAAAATTACCCTCGGGTTGAATTAAAATAACATTTTTATGTTTGTACATCTTATATCAAAGGAATTTATTTGAATTTCTGTTTGAAAATTATAAATTAAAAGATTCCTTTTTTTAGTGTCATTTTATGAAATAAAATTGAAAAATTCTAATGAAAAATCCTTTGAAACATGATGGCTTCTTGGAATAGAATTATTTTGAGATGTTTTAATTACGGTTACATTATTGTAGACAATATATTACTTTTTCTAGTACTATAAAATTATTTAAATTAACATCTACTATACTTTATAAAACATTTGATAATTTTCCTCAGAAAGTTTGAAAATATAGAGCTTAATTTATTGATACTGGTTATTTAACATACTTCAATTATATTTATTTTATTTTTAATATTTTTCCCCTACTTTTACTTATTACTATTAAAATACACGATTAAGCGATAGAAACATAGGATTATATATTTCTAATAGTAAAAATGAATATATACAATTATTTATGGTTTACAGGCTAGACATTTTAAAGTATATCTTCTAAAATAAAAGTATAAAATTTTTCTATAGAAAAATGCGCAACTCACGACTGCCATTTTGAAATTCTAATAATAAACATTAAGCAAAATATTGGAACTATTTAAATGAGCTTTTCAAAATATTTCTTTATTGATTCCTATGTGATCGTGAGATTTAAAAAATTATTATTTTGATAATATTAATTTCTTGCTGTATATATTTAAATTTTAAATACGTTTTTGGAGTACACTCAATGACCAATGAATTAGAAACCCTAGATCAATATTTTGTTGGGCCACCTTTTGAACGGATAACTGCTCTGATTCGTTTGAACATCGAGTCTACAAAGCTTCTGGAGTGCTTTTACATCCAGAGAATACTATGCACTGGCTATGCAGCATTTTAGATCTTGTAAATTAGATGAAAGAGGAGAGTGCTGTCTGATGTGTCTTTACACCATATCCCACATATTTTCTACGGGGTTAAGATCCGGGCTATGCGGTGGCCAGGGAAGGTGTTGGAAGTCAGATTGGGGCTCAGCGAACCAATTTCGGACACTTTTGACACGATGCATAGTTGCATTATCATCCATGAAGTATTCATCACAATCAGGACAAAATACACTACAGGGTGCACTTGATCCGCCAGTATATCTAGGTATCGCGTGGCTGTTTGTTTATCCTTTGAGGAACACCAGGGCAGCACTTCCTTGCTAGCAGAGCATGCTCCATAAAATGATACTCCCTCCAGACCCTTGCGCAGTGTTAGTAAGACAAGATGGAATCATGGCTTCGTGGGGTTCTCGTCGAATTCGACGTCTTCCATCAGTGCAAAATCAGGTGTAGCGTGGTTCATCCGACCACATTACCCGTTTCCAGTCCTCAGATGCCCAATGTCTGCAGTCCCGACACCACAGAAAATGAATTTTCGTGGGTCAGGCAGAGATGAGGGGTTATCTCACAGGCTCTCGACTATGCATTCCTATCCTCTGCAATTCTCTGAGCAAGGATGGAACTAAAATTTGTAGCGATGAATCTTCGTTGACGATTTGTATCAGTTGAATTATAGTATAGTCCCTGTTCTACCGTACAATTCGTGGGAGACGACGCCGTTAACGCTCTTGGAAAACTGTGCTCGAACCCACAATCCGTCTTCTGGTAAAGGACTGTGGGTTATAATTCCAACTTTTGAAAGCCTTTGATATGGCTGCTTTTGAGAACCCAGTGAGATTTTTATTTTTCGAAATCGAGGCACCTGCTAAACGGGTACCAATAATAAGCCTTTAGAAATATTTGTCGTTTTTCCAATTTTACTCATTCATCGCGAAAAGGACTCTTACACCTTACTCATACTAGCATAACAAAACATTTGCATACTTCATCCCTTGCACGCCCCCTCACGCCAGTGAGTACAATTCATCCTGGAATTTTTTATATTGTTGATTATCGAGATAGGAAGAAATATTTTTCTATGCTGAATATATATAAGAATAAGGTATTATTGTAATAAATTTTTAATGTTTATTTAATTTAAGTTAAACTTAAAAATTAAGTGATAACGAGTTTTTTTTGCTTCCGCTTTTCAAAACTTTTCTTCTTTTCTATGATACAATTTGGTTAATTAAGAAAAGTAGAATGTAACAAAATATATAACACAACGGATGTATTGGTAAAAAACTCAAATTTTAATGGTTTGTTAGAGTTTGTTATTTAAAAACGTTTAGGATTGAAACACGTTATGGGCAAATTATAAAAAATATTTTATTGCAATTTTTAATCAACCCTTTGTTTAGGCACATAAACTAAATTTGCAGACCAATAGGTGACTAGAATTTGTATAAAAGTTTCATTCTGTCAAAGAGTAAACGCATTCTTATGTTCATTTTGAATTAGCGATTACAAAATAATTCGTATATTTAAATATTGATAAAGTTTCTGACTTGTGACTCATTTAGAATCCTGAATTCTAATTTAAAGTTAACCAGGAAATTTGAAAAAAAATCAGTTTTCTTAATTTGTTAAATATATTTAGCTATTTAAAAGTTTCTTAACGTTTATAATTTATTTATTTTTCAATATTTGTTTGACAACGATGAAATTTTTTTAGTCAGTGGATTAATATTTTAGATATATCAGTAAATTAATGAAAACGAAAGCAATGACGTGTATCATTCCAGGAACGGGAGTGAGTCAAAGATATTTAAAAGCACTTGACATATTTGAATTCAGTTTGATTTTAATTCTTAAGATTTGATATTCAATAGGAATCTGAATGATTTTTTTTAAGTTTAAACTTATTGCATTCGTTCTATAAATCTGCCTCGCTGTAAAATATCTTCTTGAATTGCTTGAAATATTGCCTATCTTGGTTCTATTTTCAAATTCATTTTAAATGTTTGTCACTATTAATTTAATAATTTGAGACTTAGGATATATTTATGAACATTCAACTTATGTCTTATTTTATGATTTTGATGATCTAATTTATTTTGTTCCTCATGAATCTTCTTTTAAATTGATTGCAAGTTTATTATGTGCATGTAAACTCCAAATCATATTTCCTCACCTCTTTATAATCGAAATAAAGTTTTCATTGTTAAAAATACAATTCATGCACTTTAGATATACATATACTGATACTTTATGACAATAAGGTTACACTAGAAACATTTAATGTGATTTCTATTTCATATTTCAGAAAAAGATGGAGCATCTCCAACTCAATTTATCTTCCATGTATTCAGCAGAACGGTTGGTCCCATATGACATGTTCATTTTGAATTAGCGATTACAAAATAATTCGTATATTTAAATATTGATAAAGTTTCTGACTTGTGACTCATTTAGAATCCTGAATTCTAATTTAAAGTTAACCAGGAAATTTGAAAAAAAAATCAGTTTTCTTAATTTGTTAAATATATTTAGCTATTTAAAAGTTTCTTAACGTTTATAATTTATTTATTTTTCAGTATTTGTTTGACAACGATGAAATTTTTTTAGTCAGATGAATTAATATTTTAGATATATCAGTAAATTAATGAAAACGAAAGCAATGACGTGTATCATTCCAGGAACGTGAGTGAGTCAAAAATATTTAAAAGCAATTGACATATTTGAATCAAGTTTGGTTTTAATTCTTAAGATTTGATATTCAATAGGAATCTAAATGTAATTTTTTTTAAGTTTAATCTTAATACATTCGTTCTGCAAATCTGCCTCTCCGTAAAATATCTTTTTGAACTTCTTGAAATACTGCCTATCTTGGTCCTATTTTCAAAAGCATTTTAAATGTTTGTCACTAACAATTTAATAATTTGAGACTTAGGATATATTTCTGAGCATTCAACGTCGGTCTTATTTTATGAATTTATTTTTCCCTAATGGATCATCTTTTAAATTGATTGCAAGTTTATCATATGTATGTAAACTCCAAATCATATTTCCTCATCTCTTTATAATCGAAATAAAGTTTTCATTGTTAAAAATACAATTCATGCACTTTAGATATTTATATACTGATACTATATGACAATAAGGTTACACTAGAAACATTTAATGTAATTTCTATTTCATATTTCAGAAAAAGGCGGAACATCTCCCACTCAATTTATCTTCCATGTATTCAGCCTTACGGTTGGTCCCATATGGCATTGAAAGTGGTACATAGATAAGAGCATGCCAAACTTGCTGTCTTGAAGTTAACTTAATAAATTTCAATTACCATCACATTTCTATTGCCATCCAGAGGATAATAAGTCAGCAACAAGGAAGCTGAATCCCGAAGGTAGAGCCTGCAACTCATGTTGATTCAGCAATAATTGATGATGTCGGCCATTTCATTCGCTGACCTAAAGTGAAATTAGTGGATGAAATATCTCGTGGGAGAAATTGCGCAAGAATCTTGTGTACTCAAACTGTGCGGAAGTGCTCTTAAGGCAACTTGACCCGAACCCTCGGGGACGAACTAAGTTCCGTGCTAAAGACACTGAAAAGTTAGCAGGAATTTTACTGAACCTGAAGCTTTATGTTTTTTAAACGCCATTTGCTTTCCATCATAGTAAAATATTTTAAGAGTCTCTGAAATGGTTTGAAATATGAAAAAAGCCTTCCTAATGAGACCATAATTAATGTTTCTATTTTACTGATCAATGTAATTCAAAATACACTAACATTTGATGATATGCTCTTCAAGTATATTAGTCACATTACATTCAGTACCAAAACATAATATTTATTGGTGTTATATATTTGTAAGTTTTTTTAATTCAATGAAGGATCTCATTAATTTGTATATATTTTTTGCATGTTTGTAGATATTCCTTGGTAAAATTGGAGGCATGTCTCAGAGAAACTAAAGTTGCTCTACTTTCTAATTGGTAGGTTGATGTTGACTTCGCGAGAGGTGTGTGCACTTTGCAATACATGCACCAACCGGGTTCCTTTTCTGTGCAAAATTATACTTTTATCTTTTAATGCTCTAAGAAGTAAGTTATATTTTATGTGGCATAATAATAAATTCATATTTTTTCAAAACTTTGGCTCTTCATTTTCAAGTGTGTCGAGAACAATAGATGTATATTTTTGTGTTTAGTAGCAACAATATCTACTAAACACAAAAATAACTAACAACTAATAAAGATACGAAAAAAAAACTTTAAAAAATGAAAATAATTGACAGTCTAAAAACAAGAATTTATAAATAAAGATAAGGAAACGTATTTGATGTATTAATTTAAAATAAATAAATGGCAAAATGCCAAAAAAAACCTAAGAGGAATTGAAGATCTTGATAAAATTGGAAATTATTTTTCTCTTGAAAGGAATCAACTGACATTTCATTGCTACTTATTATGTAAATGTTCCTGTAAATTTCTTTTCATGTTTCACTAAATCTTTTGAGAAGATTCCTGTATGGGACAGAAATTGTACTCATCAATAAATCAAGGCATCTCATCATTTTTATAACAAAAAAATGTGATGATTGCAAGAGAAAACAGAATGCAGCTCAACAGTTTTTTTTTTTCTAGATTTTTAAAGATACCATTTATTTGACTAATTTTCTTTTAGTCTGATTTCCTAAAAGTACTGAAATTTTTTTCATTTATATCAAGCTTCTTCTTTACTTTCTAGGAAGGCATTTCTTGTTCGTTTTGTAAAACTGTTGAAATTTCATGGTCTCAAAAAAGAACCTTGAAAAGTCACTACTATTGCATTCATTCTGTCTGTCTTTATGATACCTTCGATTTAAGAGGAACTTTCCATTCAAGTGGAACACTAATTCCCTGCCATAGTCTAAGTTAAAATTATACTGAATTTCTGTGTGTCTCGCTTACCTCAGCGATGAGAGAAACTCGATCTGTTACTCTATGCTTACTAGAACAATCGAATCTTCCCACATCTCTAACCATCCTAACAAGGCCAACTTCGTAGATTTCACATGATTAAAACTTATGTATTAATAAGTAGCATTCCTATTCAGAAAAAATCACGAATTAATAAAATCGTTATTTATTTAACAATATGGTACATATACAGGAATACATATATAGGAATTTTAAAATATATTTTATAATAAGATAACAAGGGACTTAAAAAAGACACAAGATACGGGTAAGGACAGAAATTGATGATCTTAAATCAAAGTCTGTCACTCACAAAAATAGTTTACAACTTCATAAAACAGCATGAATTGTTATATTATATAATATCAGGAACGCTAATATGTTTAGAGTTTTTTTTTATTTCATTATTTCGGAGACTAAAAATTATTACATTTTGTATTGAAGTAATATATAAAGAACTTCATGATCTATTCTGATATAATTTTGTTGATCTTATAATGCAATATTATAATCTTAAGATATAATATTGCTATATAATACAATATTATAATCTTAAGATATAATATTGCATTATATAGCAATATTATATCTTAAGATTATAATATTGTATTATAATCTTAAGAAATCTTCCATTCATGGAGTTTTATGAATTCCTACTAATATCATCATTATGAATTTTTTTTCCCGTTCTATTATTACTTATCATGAATTTCAGATTCCCAAAATATATTTAAAATATTTAAAAATTTGAAGTAATTTCTTAGAAAAATATTAAATTTCCTTCTATTTTTTTACTTAATTACGAAACAATTTTTCAAGTAATGTGCTCTTAGTTATGTATATTTAAAAAAGTTACGTTTAACTACTTATTTTTATTAAACGTCATTTACTATTTTATTGCAAAACTTATATTATTAGAAAAGAATGTATTTATGAACACGATATAGATATTAGTTAAAATATTGTTTTTATGCATGTTAACTGCAAACTGCACAATAATTTTTTTAGAATTTTTGCATTTTAGTTTTAGGTATAAACTTATTGCATTTTCTTATCAAGAAAGAAAACTAAGAGGAACTAAAGCGGATTTTGATTATCAGTTGTCATCAGCTATGCATCATGAGTAAAGGAGTAATGCGAA
>JAOUZG010004505.1:1546986-1566046 GCA_026289955.1 Argiope argentata | reverse complement strand
GAAATTATTAAGGATGTTTTGAAATTAATTCATGTTATTAAATAAGAGTAATTTTTTTTGTTTTAAAATGCATATATAATAAAAAAAACAATGGAAAAGTGAGATGATTTATTAAAAAAATATTCCTTAATATATTTTCAGAAATACATTCAGTAACAAACTTAAAAATATGAAATAACAAAAGAAAATTATTATTAAAGAACTATCCTAATCAACCAGAAATTTTTTAAACCATTCTTTAAATTCATAAAAAATAATGGATAAGTCAGTCCTTTTTTTCCTAAACTGAAAAATGTTGAAAAATGTTCGACTTCAAAATACATAAAAATAAGAATACGTACATCAGAATACAAAAAAAAAAAGTTATAAAAAATCCCATTGAAGAAACCTGTTTGACTTAGAGACTTATTTTATTCTTTTGCGACATTATTAAAGGTGTTTTTTTTTAAATAATAGAAGAAAAAAATCTTTCTAATACTTCAACACCATTTGTTATCTTACGGAAAGTGACAAACGTCTTCATTTTCAGTCGCCTTATTTCCATAATTCATTCATTTTTAGAAATTGTCATTTGCGAAGTCTATTCTCTTCTTTTCTTTTGTTTCTGATAAATCCTTTTTCCCTTTTTTTGTTTTTATTGATGGCAATATTAAAGAACAATGCAAAGAAAATCTGATGGACGAGGTCGTATTATTCATGGCTGCCTTTTTTGAAAACTGAATGATTCATTTTACAATTCAGAAAAATGTTATTTTATTTTGAAGTAGAGAGATTTTTTTTAAAAAAAAATATTCTTCTTCGTTCCGCTGTAGTTTTCCAGAATACCGGTTCATGAGAAAACAGGAATGAAACTTAAAATTAAAAATGATATGATGATGAAGTAGAGTGACTTCAAAGTAAATTTGATAGGCTTAGAAAATAATTCTTAAAATATTGAAACCTTTTTATTAGTTACCAAATTTATGTCGTCGAATACTGAATTTTATAACGGTTTTCATTTACGCTGCATTAATGGATTTCAAAAACTTATAATGAGTTTAAGGATTTTTTTCTCATTCCAGAAATAATAATATTTTCGCTAAAAATTTCAAAAATATTTTCTGCGTTAAAATCTTTTACAAAATGAAAGTAAAATATAAGAAATATCCACTATTATTTAACAATGTAAACTAATTTAATAAATCTACAGCTTTCTGCAGGGTAAAATAGGAAAGGATATAAATCCACTTTATTGAAGGTACTGGAAGAGTATGTATTATAAATGGTTTTTCTAAGTATTTTATGAATAAGCAACTAAATCTAAGATTTTGAATTTAGAAGCAGTAAAGTCGGAAAATTTAATGTTTCTCATTTACTTTTCGTTTATATACTTAGTTTTAAGTATTAATACGTTATATCCTTATGACAGATATTGAAATTTCACTTTTATGGTAAGGTGAACTATCATTTTTATACGGATATGTTTCATTAATGTAAAATAAAACGTACAATATAATACATTATAATATAATTTATGAAACCTTCATGTTTTTTGCTAAGAATATAATATTTTAATTCTGAAATGATTTCTTAAAAGATAAGTGATCTTTCTTTAAAACTTTTTTATACGTTTTAAAACTTTTATTCCTTGAAATATTTTTTATCTTACTTTTACAAATTTAAAATGCACTTAAGGATGAAAAAAGAAAAAAAAACTTCATTTGTATTTGAAAATTAAAAAAGGCACAGATTTAAAAGTTTATTAAATATTTTTTATGCATTTCTTTGTTTTATATCTTTAATATATGTTCTGCAAAACCTTAAAAATTCGACAAGTAAAAAAGAAATCAATTTTTATGATATTTATGGTGCAAGCTTTGTGATTTTATTTCGTATTCTCCTGAACCGGATTTTGATTTAATCATTAATTATTATTTCTATCTCTTAGTGGATTACTACTTAAAACTAAATGTTATTGCTAATTGCTTTAACAGATGCATATTAAGCTTACAATATCAAATAAACCATAAAGAGTTCTCAACAACATTTTTATTAAATATTCCTCTGGAAAAGGTGTAGGTTTATTCAATTTTGTAAAAGAAAAGTACAACATTTCAAATTGGAAAACATTAGAATATCAGTGACAATGCGAGTACAATATTTGAAATATTATAGTGCAGGAAATCCTTTTATCGCCTGCGATTGAATATTTAATTAAATTCTGTACCAAATACTTTATAAGTCTCTTCACATTTCAATCAAATAGACGATATCAAACATTTTAAAATATCAAAATTTTAAAAACGAAATGAGATGAAATTATATGCAAATAGAAATAATGTGGAAAAATAAATAAAGTAATTCAACATATGTTATATATACAAATTCAATAGGTACAGTAAAACTTAAAATAAAATAGGAAATAGAACAATCGAAACGGAAACCGAAATGCTTCTACAGGAACCGCTACTTGTATCATTACCGCAGTCGAAAAGTTAATATATTTAGAGATGGCGATGCCAACTGCTAATATCGAATATCATTATAACCATTATATTTTTAAATAATGAATTAATTTTTTTTAGTATTTGGTAAGAAAATTCCATTGAAATCTGTTAACGAAATGTATTATATATTGAGTCTTTTGAAATTTTACAGCTCAAAAACATTTTATAAATTTACCTGTCATTTAAATAGTGTTTGCCATTTTTAATTTTGTCTTAAGAACAAAATTTTTATGTTTCATAATATCTTTATAAGATTAATTTTAAGCCTATCTAAAGAAGTTACAATTTTTTTAATAATTATCTGCATCCTGAATGACAATACAAAACTAAACTAGTCATATATAGTTTGGTTGAAAAATTATTTTTTAAGAAAAATTTTGCCATTTTCCAAATATATATCTCTAACAAAGTTATTTTTTTCCCTTCTCGGGAGCATGTACCCTTTGCTCCTGTAAAAAAAAAAAAAAAAAAAAAAAAAAAAAAAAAAAAAAAAAAACTTAAGCAAGAAGAACCAGAAAACAGTTTTCTTGATCAGTCATCCATTTATTCTCGTCTACCCACATCCTATTTACATAAAATTTCCAATAAGGATTTCATATCATGGATGCAAACATCTCTTAAAGCCGATATAAATTATTTTCATTATATGCTAATTATATAAAAATTCCGCTGAGCTTCAGCATGATTGTTAAAATAAATATGTTCTACTTTTCTCGCATGCTACTGATCACTCACAGTGCACATGAGCGCCTACTTTTCTTGACAGCCCCAATATATATATATTTATTTATTCTACTTAATTTTAAAAACCAAGCAAATGTTTTGCCTCCTAAGATTACGAAAAGGAATTAATTCAGACATTGTTGTTAGGCGTAACGTTGTACTAATTACATCATATTGTAAGTGTATTTTATTTCAAACACTTTTTTGTGAATTTTAAAATTTAATTAAATGGCAGGAAATTCATGCCCGTTTTTGAGCTCATGCCCTGAAACTGAGCTCTGTACTTGCAATTTTCAGTTTTTATGAAAACTAAGGAGAAGCTTGTTAGTGTGTGTATGTGTTAACAAGATGCATTTTTCTCAATTAATATTCTATTTCAATATCCATTTTTTTCATTTAATGCTTATTTTATTTTCAATTAATATACCATTTATATTCTGGTATTTGACTTATTTTTCAATGAATTCAGATGATTTATAAAACATTACTAAAAATTGAATCTTGCCTTAAATTTGAAAAATAATCATATTACTTAGAAGAACGAATGAAAACACTGAATCACTAGTTTTTGAATTTAATAAAAATGAAATATAAGAAGCAGTTTATTGGAAAATAAACAATGATAAGAATATGAATCAAAATGCCAGGGGAAAAATTTAATGATGTGCATAACGATAGTCTACAAAAGAAAATCATTAGTCTCACGTTTCGTTCCTATCTCGAAATGTTACCGTTCGTTTTCTGAATTCTTATTAATGCCATGAAATTTAAATATATTTTGTGCTATTTTGGGCCCATTTGTTACAAATAATATCCAAAATCTCGCTACTCTGCAATTAAAAAGCTTTCCTCTTAAAACTAGTCTTCAGAAGTTTAATTAAGCTTGCGTTAAATCCAACTATTTCAAATCACGCCATTGGTAAGGAGAATTAGAAAAGAGTAGCACATGTTAAAACTATTATAAAGTAAAACGTAATTAACTCAGGGGCACATAAAACGCACTCATTTCCTTCGAAGTGTTTTAAAATCTCTTAAAAGGACTCCTATTCTTAGTGTGATTGATTAAAGTCATTTACAAAGTGACTATTACCACTCTCCGAAGAGCCGATACAAGCGAGGTGTCTGGACTATTTTACTCCGATCATTTCTCCCACTTATTTACGACACCATTTTAAAAGTTGTCCGACTTAAGACTCGTATGAAAAAACAGCCTTCTGAAGAAACGCCGACGTAATCTATTCGCGATGTTATCTATTTTGTAATTTGGATAAAATGCTGGGGATCTATAATGTTTAACGCAGTATCGATTACCATCCTAACAGCTAGTTTTAATCAGAATCGTTTTTCGGTTATCGGAAGAGCATCCGGTCCCGAGCTAAAAATTCGATTCGTTCGTTTAGGATCATTTTATTGGGCAGATAGGGTTTTATCTTTTAAATGAACAGGCGCAGATTGTAAATGAAGCGCAGATCACTGCTGCTTTTTTCAAACGCTGTTGATATTTCCGTTTTCCTTTTTAAAATAAGAAAATGAATTTAAGAAAAACAATTTTCAAAATCAAGTAATAGAAAGGTTTTTATTAAAAAAAACAGTAATATTTTTTAAACTTTACATTTAATCACCTTTCGTTATATTACTATGGATCCATTAAATTTATTCAATGTTAAATGCGCAGACAGGTAGCGACTCTTTTAAAAAGGATTGAATCGATATTTAACTCCTAATTAAACAAGGATTTGTAAATTGGTTTCTCATAAGTTAATTGAAGTGTTCATAAGTTAATTGAATTTCAGAACTAACCAACTGAGAAGTGAGCAAAATATCATTTAGAATTTCGATTACAATAAGAAAATAAAAAATCACATAAATGTTTGTAAATAAGTTAGACAGATTTTGAACTGCAGCCGTCAGTCGATTTTGTAAGTTCAATTAATATTTCTATTAAATACAACATGAAACAATGAGCTAATCAACTGTAGGTTTTAAATGCTAATAGTACAATAAAATACTATTTATATTCAAAAATGTTCGAGGTTATATTTCTCTAATTTAAATTTTTCAAATCTCTTATCATTTTCATTACCTATGAAATTCTTAAAATATATTCATAAAAATAAGGGACTTGCCTAAAATATTTGTTAAAACCCTGGAAGTAATAACACAAGATTATATTTTGGTTTCTTGATGGAAAAATTACTATGTATGAAAAAGGAAATAAAATAAATTCTAAAATAAAAGAAATAGAAATAATTAATTTATAAAAATATATTCAGGATCATTTTTTTACTCTCGATTGTCAATACATTATTTTTGAATTAAAATTATTTTCTAAAAAATATGCAATGGCTAATTTTTTTAATAAACCAGTGTTACTTAAAAAAAACTATTTTCACCTGTTCAACTTATAAGAATTTGAAAAGATAAAAGGGTTTTTTTAATCAATTTTATTAAAAGTTCCTTTTAACATATTTCTCATAAAAAGGTCAATCCGAAACGAACTTATTTGGTTGTTTCACTGTTTGAAATAAATATTGATAGAATTTTGAATTCGATATCGTATTCCTTTTAATTCTTGAATTTTACCGTTGATATTTAGTTATTATCAACATTTGAATTTTACCAGTATTTAAAGTGATTGAAAAACTGTTTTCATAAGCAAAGACCTTTAAGAAAGTTGAAACTAAGTGGGTAATATATATGAAAAATAAATAAAAACAACATAATTACTTGTTTGATTTATTGTTGCACCACGAGTAAAAATGAATGTAAAATTATATTTTATTCAAAGTATCTGAAGAAATAAATTTCATCAAAAGCATAGCAGAACTTCCATAACCTCAAAAATATTTCTTATGAAGCAAAAACTATTTCTTAAAAATAATAAAAACCAAAGATTATACAGATTTTATTTTGAATCAATCAGCTTTAAAAGAAATAAAACAAAATCTAAATTAATATCCTATTATAACTTTATAAAATATATATAAATCAAAGATGTGAGAGTTTAAAACATTCTCAATCCAAAGAAAATTTGTGACATATTTAACATCAAAAGTGTACCTGGAATTTGAAACGCAGTCAGCTATGTCCTCAGAAAGAAAAAATCATTATGAGATATAAATATGTTTCGGTCTATAAATAAATCCTGATATGTATAAAAAGAAATACCTCAATTTATATTTCCTAGAGGTTCTTTTTTTAAATTTTGGAAATCCTTTTTTTGCCATCAAAAACTTTCTTTAATTCATTTATATTAGTTTAATGATTACCGAAAGAAATTTTACTAATTTAAAAAAGGTATCTGCAATATTGTTATGTAATAATAGTTGTAGATCATTTCATTATAAGAGAAAGTCAGATTAATATTATAAAAATAAATGTTTTTCAGGAAATTTTCTGCTATTCTCAAGCAGATTTTAAATTACAAGTCTAAATTTAATTCTTTGTTTTGATTATTTAAAAATTATTCTATTTAATCTACTTTAACATGCTTACTTCTCGGAAAGCCTTTGTTGAGGAAACATTACGATTATGAATTTTTATATTTACATATATTTTACTCTATTTCAGTTATACATAAAATAATTAAAGTGAACTCTTCAAGGTAAATATTTTTATAATAAGTTATAGTAGCATTAACTGCGAGTTTACTGAAATGCATTAAAAAACACTTAATGATTCAGAAAATCAGTGAATTATTTCATGTATATTTTTTGACGCATGTTAGAAAGCTATTCTTTTTTTTAAATCTGCTCTTATATTCTAATTTTTCCTTTTATTATTTTTCCATATTGTTTATTTATAAATAAAGTGTAGAAATTATTTCATGTATATTCAAATGAAGCTTGAGTCTTTTTTTCACTAGCCATGTAATGTACATTTATTTTTGGTACAACTTTGGGGATATACAAAACAATGTCTATTCTGAAAAGATGTGATAAGCATGTTTTGCAATTATGATAGAAATTTCGCATTTATATACGAAAAAATTGAATTAAGAAAAATAACAGGAACCTAAAAATTATTAATTATTATCATGTTTATAATTTTTTAATGATAGCATAATGGTTTTTAGAGCAGCAGGTTTTTTATAGAATTTATTCTTAAAAATTTCTAACTACCACTATAAGTATCAAAATAAAATCTAGAATCTAGAACTTTTAAGCAGTTTAGAAATTTTTATGAAACTTTTCATTTCTTCAATTCTCATTTTCTCAATTTTAATAATTCATTATTCTTTGCAATTTTGTTATGCCATGATAAAAAAAATGTCGTTTGTAATAATTTTTAGTATAAAGATAATGGAGCCAAGTTCAACAATTCGAGTTCTTTATTGCAAAAAATTTCATTCCATTTTTCAGAAATGCACATAACATAATTTATTATTAGCAAGAAAGTAAGAGAAAAAATACAGTTACGATTCGCTTAAAAATCGAAAAAAAATCCTACTCAAAAAGACATTAAGAAAAGAACTGTAGCTCTTCTTCGATTTACTGAAGGAAAAGCAAAATTGATTAACTACTTAACAATAGAATTTTTTCCCCTCTTCTCATAATAAGTGCAGATCTTTATGCGGAATGAAAAAAAAGCATTTGGTATTTTCTCTTATTCGGCTATTTGGCTCACATTTCTGTAGGCTTATTCATTACGTGCGATTTACTGTATTTTTTTCCCTCAAACTAAATTTCTCTGCGAGTTCAGATAAAAAAAATAGTGATCTAATTACGAAAGTAATACTTCTCATAAATATGCAACGGTTTCCTTTGTTATATAATGAGTTTTGAACCCATTCTGACTCACTTTTTACTGGAATAAAATATTCTTGGTCATTATCTAGTTTAAGAATGGGATTAGTGTTGAATGTGGAATTTCTTGTTTAAAAACATAATATAATTTATTACGCTACTTTCAGGTGTTCATCATTCCCTGTGTAATTACCATTTCGGTTGTGCTACAAGATCATGCAACTCCTCATCTTAAAATAACTTTCGTTATGACTTCGATGGTTTTTAAACTCCGTTTTGTTGTTCCAATATAATGAACAATCTTTCAGCTGTTTTCTAGAAAATTAATGAGATAATGAAAAGAAACAAGAAGAATATCACAAAAAAAAAACTCTTAATGAAAGAATTAAGGAAGAAAATAGAATTATATGAATTTTCGCTACGGCATAAACTTAATTTTCTTTTATTCAGGAATTACTCACGATTACCATAAAATATAGCTTCTTGAAAGAAAAAAAAACTTTGTAATGAGAACCATTTACGTGGACTTTTTTTAAATGTTTATTTTTAAGCAGCTTTAACTATTTTAAATTAAGCTAATTTGGATAACTATTGAAAAGAAGTTTTGCAATTATTTTAAAATACAATAATTGTACATTGCAAAATCCTTATTAATAAAGAATGAATTAACTAATAAGGCTGAGGAAATTTTTCTATTCTAAATTATGAATCAAATAAAAAGTCAAATGCTAGACTCATGAAGATTCAAGTTAGTTAGAAACATACACACACTCTTGCGCACGCACACGCATCCATACACACACACGCGCGCGCACGTAGAAGTAGAAAAGCAAAGGATGAGCATTTTAAGAAGCTCTTTGTTGGTAAATAAAGGAATATATCCGAAAATGTATACAATACATTTTGTTGTAAAAAAAATTAAAAATCGGCTATTATTATCTACATGTGTGTACATCAAATCGCTTAGCAATAATCTACATGTGTTCTGATAATGTGCACAACTTGCCATTGAATTTGTTGTGTTGTAGAAAACATATAAAATCATTTTACTACGACAGTTCCAATGCGCCATTAAAATGGCGTTATACATTTTATCTGATACATTAGTTTCATTCTCTACATTCATTGGAAATAATTTCTTCTTGATTAACAACATTTAAAATTACTTGCCTTTTTCTGAATACCACTTATTTAATACGTTAAAGCTGTGACTAGTTTTAATGTTATTATTATTTAATGGCGAAGAATTTTTACGTAACATAATAAAAGTAGCTTCTTTTCCACTCATCTATTAAATTTCTTATAGAAAATTGATGAAAAAAATATCCTATAAAATGTCTACGTGTCATATATAAATGGAGAAACTATTTCTCATGTAGAAGTACACCGAATGTTCACTTCAGTTAGAAATGTTTAAATTTTCATAAATTTTAAAATGTTAATGTTAGTTATATTGTAATGTAAATGTTAGTTAAATTCTAATATATTTTTCTAATTGCATTTAAAACGTTTTCAACTATATTGGATAATATAATGAATACTACTCTTTGGCAGGTTAATAAATAAAGGGTATTTCAGAAAATTCTTAAAAATTGCAATAAAATTTAACTACAGATTTATATATTACAATGGTCTTCGATTATCCACATAAATAAACCTATTTTAATCTTTGCAAGCCCTAATTTAAACAAGTTGAATTATAAAAATATTGGTTGATTTTTTACTTAGGTTAATACTCACTTTTAATCATTTCTATATATTTACAAATATCCATTTTATACAAGAACATATTTCTATAATTCATTTAGAATACTCTATTGCGTTACAAATTATATTTTAAAAAGTAAAATGAAAACATTGATATAAACGTTATCTTGAAGATTAATATTTAATATAAATTATAAGTTTCAGAAATAATAGTAATTTTGGCAAATGGCAAATTGTAGTAAATTGTCTTACCAATTGTACATTTCTTATTACTTTAATTTTATTTAATGAAATCTGAAAGTAACTTTTTACCATAATGCTCACTTTTTTTCCTAGTAAAATCAAAAATGTTTTTAAAAATACCCTGTAAATTTCTTAAACATTACTTAATCTTAAAATCATAAGAACATCAAGCAATAAAAACTGTTTTTTTTAAATTATATGTTTATACTTCAGGAAAACGAAAAATAATAGTTATATCTATTTTGGATGGATTAATCTTAACAAACATAGCGAGAACTCGGAGAAAGCTAATTATAGTCTCAAGAAAAATAAAAAAAAAATCAAGAATTTATTTTTAAACTTCTTTATGCACTATTTTTGTTACAAATGAATCTAACATTGCGAAACGGAAGCAGAATAGCAACAAAAGCAGAATAATGATGAAGTCATAGATGCAAATACATGACGAGCACATCTTAATGTGTTCCTCAGGTCCGTGCATCTGTCTCAATCATTTCTTCTTTCGAAATCTGGTGCAATCATTCTTCAATGTCACTTTCAGAAAGAAAATTACAAAAAGCTCCAGACTTCATTTCAGATGCATTTTTGAATAAATTTAGAATTTATTTATTCATTTGGCTGAGTTTAAATAGGCAACTAAATTTATGAAAGTCAGGAAGAACATTTATTTGAAAAATAGTTTGAGAAAGTTTTTATAATGATTCGAAGAAAAAAAATATTGATTTATGATAGATGTGAAATTCTAAAATATTGTTGCAAAAAGGCTTCTTCTTCATTTGAAAAAATACTGAAAGACATTACGGTATACATAGGCAGTTATAAATACCATAAATTTATACATATAAACTAATCGATGCTCAATAACAAGTTTATGATTTCAAAAGAAAAAAAAATGAGTTTAACTTTTTCTGTTGGAAAAAAAGTTCATTTTCATTAAATTAGAAGAAATAATTTATACATTTATACGCAATTAACTAAAAGTTTGACAGTTCAGTATTTCATTATATTTCATTTTTTATTTCTTTAGTAACATGTATCAGATAATCGGTGATAATTGGAGTTTTAATGATGAGTTGTAAAATATTAATAATTTTTTTGCAAAATTGAAAGCTGAAAGCTACTTACTAAATAGAAATTGTTAAACGGATATTTTGATCAAACCTTTCAATACAGCAATAATAAACTGGAAAAATAATATTTCGCTTTCTTTTAAAATTTAAAAAAATATTTTCCATTATTATCTAAAAATTAAAAGCGGTTTATATTAAGTGAAAAAGTTTTAATTCAGTAAAGATTAATTATAAATTTAGTTTAAAGTGCTTTGTTGGCAATACCTAGAAAAAATTATCTTAGAATCTCTTTGAAGCCTTATTTTGCATTTTATTTTTTCTGTATCTTTATAAGTTTATTCTTTTTTTTATATAAATATCTACGATATCTCCAAACAATCGGCAAATCAGAATCGTAGCACATCTATACTAAGATGCAAAATTATAGCAAAAATTTACTATGAAGATGGGTCTTGTTTAAAATATTTTATTTATGAATTATTTAAATATGTGTCGCAAGATATTGTAAATATTTCCAATCGCAATCTTTAGTTATATCATTGACAGAACTCTTAAAATATTACTTTTATGTAAATTAAACAGAAATATGAGAATAAAATCATTTCTAAATTCACACACATTTTTTATGATGTGATTTGTTTAAAGAAAAAAAATCAATCGCTAGGATATTTCCTAAACTAGCACAAGATAATGTGATCGTTTCTAATTGCAATCTACAAATAGATCATTGAACGAAGTCTTAAAAATTTTAATTTATATGCAAATTAAAAAATATATATATGAGGGAAACACATATTTTTATGATGCGTTTTTTTAAAGGAAAAATAAAAATCTATCGCTGCGACATTTCCTAAACTAGCATTTCCTCTTCAAAACAAAGTTTTGTAAAAGCCTTTCCGTGATCAAACCTTTCAGGATGACAAAAAAGTAGAAAAGAAATAGTCATGCTCTGCCTCACAATAAATATTCTACTAAGCCGAAATGCCGACTTCAGCACTCTCCCCTAATCCCGAAATCTCATCACGTGCCGAAGAAAAAATACGTATATCGCAATACATCTTTGTGAGGTGAGTAAAAAGAAAGAATGAAAGATAGACGTGATGCTATCACCTTTCTCTTGCCGGACTTTCTTTTAAAGACCCGCGCATGCATGGGGCTGCGAAGAGCAAAGAAAACTTGATTCTTTCCAGCACTTACTGAGCAAACGTTTTCTCCTACTTTTATAGACGAATGCAACTGAAATCATAAAATATGGTTTTTTTTAATATTTCAGTTTATTTTTATTTCAAATTTACTCAATTGTAAAATGAAATGATTCTATGAAACATCGGTGGCAGGTTTCTAAAATATATCCTCATGTTTCTTCATCTCTGCAGGGTGATTCAAAAGTAAAGAGGCTTTAATAAGTGCTAAAGGCAACAAGTGTTGTAACTGTTTGACTTATTTAGTGTGTACTACAATACTATATCTTAGGGTTGGACAATAAAGCATCAGATGATTAGGGGGCTCATGGTTTTGGGGGTCATGATGAGAATAAAAGAGCAAAATTAACGAAGAAGTGATAAATTTGCATTTATTATTGTTTTTAGAGTTATTTCTAGAGTCGCAAAGTCGGCGATGTTATCTATATTTATTTTGAAAATGAAAATTATCTCAATGCTAGAGCTGCAATTATTGTTGTTGACGTCAGCAAAATAAATTTGTAAATTTGAGCCATTTTATCAATTCTGCTGTTTATACTAAGAGTCTTGTATTTAATTTGATCTATGTTCTCATTGAGTTATTCTATAATATATCTGGGATAATAGATGTGAAGTATTCTTTTAAATAGCTATTCTTGAGAATGCCTCTGGGGGGGGGGAACCTCGAAATGAGGATGAGAAGCTTCTGACATGGTGCTTGATGTAATCTCCTCCTATCAAAGACGTGACGTACTTCTTACGGGTAAGCTGTGCCGTGGCCGGTGAGGGCCCTTAGGACTCAACCAAAGTTATCACCTGTCCTTCTTATTTGACGTTCCGATCATTCAATTTTTATTGTTTAAATTTCGTGTGCCTTCGAGGCTGGTCGGAAAATCTGGTATGGCTTATAATCCTATTGTCGCCTCACTCGTGGGATTGAGTATGTTCAGGTGTGATAGCAAGTGAAAGTCGCTCTGGTGGATAAAAAAAAGATGAAGAGTGGTCAATCCCTTACCGATGATGGGACGTACCTCCTTTGGGTAGGTTGTTAGACGGCATGCGATAGTCATTAGGATTCAATCTTAGTTTCCGTCAGTGCTTTCACTGGGATTCAATTTTTTCGTGTACCATCCAGGCAAATCTTAGAAGCTGTTTATTTTTACCTTTTAATCATGTTCAAGCTATTTTCATCTCCAGCCAATAGTTTTCGATTCTTTATAGATGAATTTGTATTACAGTTGCTTGATTTACTATGAACTGCTATCTCTTCTCACTGTAAAATATGTAACTATATATTTTGGAAAAATTTTCGTGTCTTCATACATAATAAAAAATAATTTAAATTGCAATTGAGATAGAGGTGGAAATAAATTTAACTAACATGAAATACGAATAAGCATATGCGTTATTTTTTTTATTTAACATGCTTTAAATTGTTTTTTTTTAATTTCAAAAATTGCTAATAAAATATGTATATATGTTACGGTAAATGTGATTAATCTCATTATTGTGTATGTAATAACCGATATTTAAGTATAATTACTAAATTTGGGGGTATTTGTGCACAATTACTAGTGGTGATTATGCATAATTGCCGGTTATTATATACAATCACCAGTTTATAACTTTTATCGTAATATATATAAGTTAATTAGGATTAAATGAATTAAAATATGATTAATTGGAATAGTATGTGGAATTCAGTCATAAGAATCTACCACATTTATAGCTTATTGAAAAAAAGTAAAGTTTAAATAAGTAATCTAACCTGTTCATTAAAAATTTGGATAGATCACTCAGTTTTTTTAAAATTAAAGTTGCATCTAAAACTGTGTTCAACATAATTTTTCCAAATTCAAAACTTTAATGAGTTAAAGCGGATAAATTCATCTTATTCTGCTTTGTTTGAAAAAAGAATGTTATATATTTTCTACTTCATTTACATTGATCAGAGTATTTGTTTCCGGAAATAGTGTAATGCAAAATTTATAATGAATACAGTTTTAGATATCACTTTTATAAAAATACATTGTAGAACATTTATGTTGACTGATATATAATCAATATACATCAATCTATTATCTGCTGCACACAAAGATAGCGAGAGAGAGAAAGAGAATAATTTTTTTAAATAAAATTTCATTAGGAAAAGTCGTTAGTTTTTTTTAAGAAATGATTATTTGCTTTTTTGAACGAAACCCAGCTGGTACTTCACAGTAAAAGCTATGGATTGCTTCAAATCTATTTGAACAAGAAATTCTGAGTATCACAAAAAATCAGAGGGAAAGATTCGTCTCAACATGAGTAAAGAAAACAAAGGGTCCGAGTGTCCAGCCATTCCTCAGTTGCAATGACCGGAAAATCCACTAGGAATCATTTATATTGATGACTCTCGCCTAATCGGGAATCTTGTTTAATAAGAATTGCCTTGTCCGACCACTGGGCCGGCTCTTGTTTCTTTCCGAGACTTTCCAGGGCAAAAACAAAACTTCTCTGAATTGAGGTCTCTTTGTTTTTACAGTAAATTGAGTTTTATTCTAAAGTACTACCGAAGCGTTTTATTTTTCTCTTCTTATCGTTTTTTCTAAAACTGATGTTCGTAAAAATTCAAGATAAATATTCAAGAACATTAAATGGATATTAGAATTTTGTTTTGCTTAATATTTTAAAGACAGCATGTTTTCATTGTTTCAGCATTATTAAATGGTAAAAATCAGGCGCTAAAAATGAATATATAAATATCGATAAAAATGTACTTTTGATAAGATACGAAAGGAGTTGTTTTTCAGGATGGGTGTTGGAACCTTGAATTTGACTTTCAATAAAATTTCATCGTTAAACTTCAGAAGTACTCCATCCCTAAATTAGTATGCACCAGATCTATATCCATTTCATATTTTTTTTATAAATAAATGGAATGAAAGAGCCGTTACTAACCAGAATTTAATAAAAAACTATAAAAACCGCTGAAAATAGATAAAATTCCTAGAAAAAAGAAACATTGTATAAAACTTATTCCACGTATTTTATTGAAATCAAAATATTTCTTTAAACATATTTTATTAGTATTTTTCTGGAGATTAATTAGAATAGTGTTTCATAGTATTAATTAAATCTAATTAATATTGTTAATTTTAATTTTCCATATTTTTTGAAGCTAATTAAAGATATTACTTTAAAAGGGATGCATTAAAATGTTTTTGATAAGTGTGCAAAAAAAGCCTTGTAGTATGTCTTCATGCATAGTCAATTATTTTTGGGTTAGAAATCGATAAGAAGGATATATTTGAAATTTAGTTTTAATTACTGTTTATTGATATTTTGACGAATTTTTACCTTCATAGGTCTGATTTAGAATTAAGTTCAGTTCGCATAGTTATAAAAATCTTGTAAATGAAATTAAATTAGCTTACATTAATCTATGAGATAATAGTCTAAAAGATGCAGTTAACATTTTCATGCACAATTACGAAGATTATTCTTTTAAATACATTAACCAATAAATTTCATCCAAAATGCTATGTAGAATAAATGCACGTAGGTTTCTAAGATATATCAACATTTATAATGAATCCTTCATGTTAATTTTTTTAAATATATACATTTTTATACGCATAACTGAAAGTGCATATGAAAAAATACATATATGACTTTATGTTGGGTTAATCATAACACAGATGAATCCAGTGCTCAAGAAACACTATTTGATTTAGATGATATTAAATTGTTTATAAAATTCAAGTCTAATCAAAAACAAATAAATACAATCTATGCAAGTAAAAGTTTCAAAAGAAACTTCCATCAACAGTTTTAACGTCAGCCACAAATTTATAAAAAATAACATATCTTGTATGTTTTTTTACAATAACTTATTATAAATAAAACAAAATTAACACTTAAAAAGGGTTTAACGTTTAAAAAATTCTATAAAACATAAAATAGTTGATATAAAACAGAACAAACTTAAGCTAGAATTAAGTAAAGTGTTTATTATTCATTTATGCTAAATAGCTATGTGGATGCAATGCTAAAGATTTGAGACTTTATACAGTAAAAAAAAAGTGTGTTTAATTTAAACATAAGACAATATTTTTAGTTCAGTAATGAATTCGATATAAAGTAAATTGTATCTAAAATTTACGTGACGTTTAAACATGACCGAAATTGTGTAGTTTTTAATCATGTCTTCAGTGAATAGAAATTTAGACATAAAAGAATTAATTTAAATCTGATTAAGATGAAAGGTTTTGCATATATACTTTTTCATCCTTTTAGTATCCGCTTACGTTTTGTGTTAGAAGATTTCTTCATATAATTATTTTAAGCTGAAAGTCGTAATTTTTCCGTAAAAAGGCCTTTAAATAAAAAAAATAGATAATTTTTTCCGCTTACGTAATGTATTTGAAATATAAATATGGGAAATATGTAGCTTTTCAATACCTGCATAAAGGAGAGGAACGTTCGTATAGAAGCAAATAAACTATCCTATTAAATACGTGAGGCATTTTATAAGTTATTTAGTGCTTGCAAATTTATAAGCCACAACCATTTCGTAATTACGAAGGTGTGCTTAAAATAAACACATATGAAACTTTCTTTGACTCGGTAATTAATTTGAAATAAAACACGTTGCACCTTAATGCTTCGTTCCATCACATGGACTTAAAAATGCTCCTCTGAAAGCATGTAATCGCACAAACTGGCACATTTCCAAATCAGACATCGTTCCATGTGCAACAGCACACACAAAAAAAGGAGAGAACTCTTCTTCCACCAAGAATCAAAAGGAGCATGAAAAGGTAGAGGAGGGAATCTTTTGTAAAGACAGGGGTGAGTCTGAATAGCACCAGAAAACAACAAAAAAAATCCAGTTTTCAACATCGTTCACTAAGTAAACGCATTAGGCCTCCGCTTTGCCTTTTCTCATTAGGGAGTGTGTCTTCCGGAATAGAGGACGGATGCGACAGCGTCAATGGTGAAAAAGAAAAGGGAAATATTGGAAGAAAAGAACAGGAAAAAAAATAGTAAAAAAGTTCCTAAGGAGAAAATTACATCAGAAAGTCTGCTGTTAAATTTGAAAAAAAAAATACTTAAAAAAATATGAAAAAAAAAAATATATGCGAGGTATTCTTGAATCCCTGGCGTATTATACACAATGTTCGCCCATTCATATATCTGGGCCTTTAATTTTGATTTCGGGATCCTTCCAATAATGACAATGGCTTTTTATGAGTTGGTAGTTTTTGCAACACTGTTTTTTTTCTTTTTTGTGTTTGTGTGTGTATCGCCTGGTAACTGAGCGTTCGAGAAGAGAGAAAATTGTGATCAGGAGAAAATAAGTAAGCTTTTTATTCTGAATTGTTTAATGGTTCGGACAAAAATAACTCGAGTTTTCGCTTTCTCTTAAGATCTATTGAGACTTTTCGTGCTTCTTTGTTTGTAAAATAAAGCGAAGAATGTCTTTTGTAATGATCTTAGCATAAGTTTTCGTATACCTTTAAACTAATGATTCATTCAAATAATCCTCCTCTTTTTCAATTTCATTGGTTTACTCATTTGATTAATTTTCATGCGAGGAAGCTTTGTCGGAAATTTAAATGGAATTATGAAAATTAAAGAAATTGTAAGCGCAAATAATTCTGAATAAAATAAAGCATATACTATTTTACTATTAGGGGATTATTAAATTAGGACAGTTAAAAAGATTTATTTTTCACTGTAAGTAAATACACAACATTAAGCACCAAAACCGAATTAATAAACCCATAAAAAGGTAATCATAAAGAAAATTCAGCAGAATTTTGAAGTGGTAATATGCGGTAATGAAAAAATTTCTAGTTGATGTATATGAAATTGCATATTAGCTTAAAGATACATTATTGGTTTCATAATTCCATAGAAACTGATAACTTAATAATAGATGAAATATTATTTTTAAGATTGCGTTTCAGAAATTATTTGAGAAAAACTAAAATTAAAACTATGATCATGATTCACAATATTAAATTCTATAAAATTATTGCAGAATATATAATAAAATGATGAATAAGATTAATAAAACGCTTTATAAAGCAAGAAATTGGCCCTTTTGGTACTTCAAAGAGTCTTATTCTTCGTCAATGTAGAAATAATTGCTTTACAATAAAAAGCATTTTTGAGCGCAATGTCTTATTTCATGTGCTGAATAAAATTATAATTATTTTATATAAAATAATGTGCACATTAATTTAATAATTATAATTTCTCATTGGATTTGTAATACAGTTCACCACCATGAATTACAAGCAGCACTTTGATTATAATTTATGACTTATTTTTTTAAATTCTGGAATATTAAATCCTGAAATAATCATTTTTATAGAATGTTAGTTTCAATAAAATTAGATAAAGTTATTCTCTGAGTAAATGTAAATTTCATGCTTAGATAAGTAAAGGAATGGATAAGTAATACGTTGAATAAAGTAAAATAAAAATGATGACTTTCCATTTTTTAAACATTTAATGACAGGTCCTAAAGGTTTTCCATTGAAATTTAAATCTATAAATATCAATAATAAAGATATTTCTTTTCTCTTTCATTTATAGTAAATAGAAATGTATCTAGAAAATAACAAAACATTACAATAAAAATACTATAATATGAAAACTTTTACGTTCAGACAGTTTATCTAAATGTAGGTCTTCTGTCTATTTCTTAGTAAAACATCTTATTCCCCCAAGTTGTATTATTTTAATTTGGCGACTATTCTGCTACTGAATGTTAAATTCCACAAGTGATTACCGAGACTTAGATAAGCGCCGTAATTAGCGGAATTTTATAAAGGTCGCTATCTTGAGATGAGATTTCTGTATCTTATTTGCGATGACTTTTCTAATTCTGTGCTTGAAATTCCACAAGTGATTAT
>JAOUZG010004505.1:1532858-1546586 GCA_026289955.1 Argiope argentata | reverse complement strand
ACAAAAATTATGAAATAGATTTTTAAGAGTAGAAATCCATGCATTTGACTTTTCGTGTAATACGAATTGTTCCTAAAGATATATTCATTTTTAAAAATTTTAATAGAAAAATTAATTTTAAATAGCTGCAACATATTTTTAAATGTTTTTATGTATATAGAATCCATAATTAACAACCTAATTTTAATTCAATTCCCACAGATTTTAAAGAATTCTAAAAGTATAAACTTTAATAATATTGAAACAAAAATCAACTTTTTTTACGCTAATTATTCAAAAATAAGTAATCGCTGAACTATATGTATTCATTTATCTTTCAAGTACTTCCAGTATTCAATCTTTTTTTTTTTCAAATTTTCAATTGCTAATTTCCATCCACTTGAATAACAAAGATCTCCGTATTGAGAAAAGTGTTTCACGATGATGAAATTATTTTAAAGCTTAAATGGTCTTTTTTTTTAATCTTATGCATGTCATATATTTGTTGAAGCAATGTAAACATTAAAATGAGATGGATCAACATTTAGTCAATGTCTACTCAATCAATTTATATTAGCTCAGAGAAAAAAGAAATCTTTTTGATTTTCCCCATGTAATTTAATTTTTCTTTGCAATCTTATTAAAGGGATTATTAAACTTTGCTAATTGTAATTATATATTTCCCACGAAAGGGACTGCAAATCTCTCTCTCTCTCTCTCCCTGTGTGTGTGTGTGTGTGTGTGCGTACGTGCGTGCGTGCGTTTGTGTGTGTGTGTGTGCGTGTGCGCGTGTGCATTTGTTTTTCTAGCAAATTTGTGGTCACAATTTTCTCCGTAGAAAAAATCCATTTTCCTAAATATCGCATATGAATATATATTTTCAGTATCATTGGTTAAAACGACACATTGAATGGATACATTGTTGTGGGGATAAAGAAAATTTTAAGAAAATTAAAACAGTATGTCTTTTTCATAGTTTATAAGTGTCATCTAGTACGCTTTATGCTTATGTCTATAGAGTTTGAAGTGATATGTTTATTTTTAAATGTAGCGGGATTAATCATAAATTTAAAAAGAATCGTTTATTTTCGAAATGCATATTTATTTGATACAGAAAAATCTGCAAATTAGATCACCAATTAGTTTTAATTAGAATTATTAATAAATTTTGAATCACTCAAAAATTATGCTAATAATACATGTTGCTGTTCATATCTATTGGTCGACAGCTAAAGCGTACATTTTATGAAAAAAGAAAGAACAGCTTTAGAAAGTAAATATGTACATAAGATCTTTGGCATTCCGGTAATCCACATCGGAGAAATATTGGAATGTCGATCTAAGAAATCAAATTATTTCCTCACACTTGCGTATCTTCTAAAAAAATGGCATACTTCAGTAACTAGGAATGCTATAATAATAATGCGCGTGATTGTAATTCCAGTCTTCTTGTAGAAAAATGCAGACATTACTTTCTGAATTTCCAGCATCCTTTTAGAATGAGATTTAAAAACGCTTTAGTAATTGTAAACAACAACGTTTGTAGTTTTCAAAGAAAAGAGCATGGAGAGTATGTTATGTGATGCTAATATATAGTCAGTATAGAATTAAACTTTTGAAAAGAAACGACGTAACGAATAATTAAAAGTAATTACTGACATATCTAAAGTATTTGTGTATTGTACTGATTGATAACATTGACAAGTTTATCATCGATATCAACTTTCTAGAAACTTTTAAATTGGTTTCGCTTTGCACAAGAGTATGCTGAATAATAACTCACTATTAGCGTACTAATTTTCATTGGCGTTATCTTTGAACGAAACAATCCATTGGTTTACAGAGTAGAACTTTTCTGATGAGTTTGTAAAGAATTTCTTAAAGCCAAAAGTGATTAAATGGATTCCATATATGCAATTATTGTTAAAAGAATGCAACTTCGCACAGTTGATGAAACTATGCAACCAAAAGGAGCGTTCGAAAACTATGCAAACATTATTTCAAGTCTTTAAAAACGTGTTCTAAACGAACATGTTTTTAATCACGTCAATTAAAGTTTTTATTTCACTATCTTAGATAGAAATATTTAAATGAAAGCTATTGAAAATTAAATTTAATACTCTTTGATAGAGTCCTATTAATAATATTCCACATTAATGTAAAAAATTCTTGAAAATTACAAAAAAAGTTTCCCTCAGGCTTCAGAAAGATTTCAAAGATGCATAAACTAATAAATTAGCTTTTTATCGTCTCAGAAAGTTCTATAGATGGAAGAATAAAAATGTGAGTTTGTAAAGCAACATTGAGACATTTTACTCATCCATTTTTTTAATCTATAAAAACCGTTGAAAAATTAATATTTCTAGCATTATTTTGTCTCTTTCTTCAGAAATCAAAATACATCCATATATTCATGCATGCACTATTATAATAATAGAACTAATTTCAGTATTCAAGGAAATAAATTCTTATTTCACTTCTTTGAATACCTATATACATGTATAAAAAACTAGAAATAAATTTCAAATAATTAAGTAGTTTTATTTTTTAAAAAAATTAAAGAAAATTATATAATTTCTAAAAAAATTCTGTAATATTGTTATATAAGAGCATTGAAATTATTTATTCGAATATTAAAACCTTGTGACGACCATACATAATTATAAATTTAATCTCTTAATTGTTTGGTTTAATGAATTTTAATTCCGTACTATAGCTCTCTAGGAGTAACTACTCTGTCACTAAAATAAATATAGTACGTTATAAAAAATCTATAATTTTGGATGAAAAATTGAAAACTGAATGCGTAGATAAATATTATTACAGTAAAAAAATTTCTAAATTTTAACACGTTCATGAAAATGTGTTCTTAAAAACTGTTACAATTACCATTATTATGTTCTCTGCATTATCTTGATTTTTTTTGTTGAAAAAGGAAATTTACGCTTCAAATTTTAATGCAATTTTACTTCAGTTATTGCATTTTTGAAGTTTTGGACTTTTAAGTATAATAATTATTATAGTTCAGGAGAATACTTTTCAGTATTTAAGAAAATAGGGATTAAAATATCAGCGACATCCTTTCTGAAAGTAAAACATCTGAATTCACTCTTTTATAGAAAATAAATAAGTAATTTATAATATATCATCTGGAATTAGTTAATAATATGTATATAATAAAACTGGAACAAGAAATATCTACATCTCTAATTTAACATCTTTTCCAAAAGTTGATTAATTTTGTATTTATATTTCACTTAAACTGTCCGCAGATATCTTTAAATTTCAGAGGTATAATATTCTTATTTATATTTAATAATTGTGCCTCACTAATAAGTAAACACAGCTTTACTATATTTGTTTAAAATATAAAACTAAATAAAAATCTTAAAAATTTAAATCTAAAAAATTTTAGAAATAATATGTTTAAGTAATTGCATGGTCATTATTACATTTATTATATGTATAAGATGTTAACAAAGTCCATTTTGGATGTAAAACAGTTGTGACTTTGTAACTTTCCATGAGAGAAAATGAATGGGAATTCTAGTATGAAGCTTCAGGTATTTGTTGTTGACATTTCCAATTTGTTTAAGAAATTTTGATTTGTGCAGCTATTTTTTATAAGTTTTTCTCCTAAAGTCTGTCTTCAGAAGATAAGAATTTCATTGTATTCCTTGGTTAAAATTTTAAAACTTTATTGTATTTCGCTTTAGTATGGATTTCTTTTTCGGGTTTCTTGTATTTATAAATAAAGCGGGGGAATTTAGAGGCCGGCGGTTAGTTAGAGAAGAGATTTAGAGAATTAGAGAGGCTCGTGAGCAATAGGGTTTCAGGCTCGGGAAAGAAGAACCGTCGTGTAAAGGGGCCTGTTGCATGTTCAATCCGTCAGGACCAAACGTCCTACTTTTGGAGTGGAGAGGGGGATCCTACTCAAGCGTCGTCCTAGTCGCCTGACCACTATTCAAATTCACGATATCCTTTCCAAAATAACCCTAGTGTTGCGTTACAATGAATTTAAAACTAAACAACAGAATTAGGTTTAGTCAATTATAGAAGACCACAAATGACTTGTACTGAGAAAGTCATTGATTATTATTATAAAAAGCACAAAATTAATTGTTTTTTTTTAATTTCTTAAATAAATCTGTTCATAAATTTAAAAATTCTTATTCAAATACTTTACTATTGCTTACTTATAAAATTTCATACCTATTTCAAACTGCATGTAAACATCTTATATTACTCATTAGCAAATAAATATTGCTTCATTGATGACATGATAATTGTAAATAAAATACCAAGATCACAAATTCTAAAAGAGCATTTTTTTTCTATTTCAAAAAGTACTCAAAAGATGAAAAGTATGTTTGAAATGTACATAAATTTATATAAAATTTATTGCCAAATTTATTTATGTATTTGTAAAAATTCTAAACGGTTCTCAACACTGTTCCCACAAAATCAGGAAAAGGAAAATCATGTCTCATGCCATCCGGGAATTTAATTACACCGGTCACTTCGTCTTCCTCTCTTTGGTGCAATGACGTAGAGGCCCAGGGGAGGTTCACCAGGAGCAATTGACTTTCTAACCTGAACCAACGTTTCATGGATATTTCCCAGCATTCATCCTTTCCATCTGCGGACCCAAGCTGTATGTATCTGGCAATTTCCCATTAGGTGGAAGCAAGTGAATGGTAATTAGGAAGTTTGCTCATCCGACCACAGACTATGCAGACAGACAGACTTGATGTGCTGCAGTCTGGAATACAATCAGTGATATATTACCTTGCACGGTTCCGGTTCTGACAGGTTCTAGATCGATTATTACGACTTTGGAGTACACAGTTGCAACAAAAATAATGCGAAATTGTATTTGGAGCTATCAACATTTCGTTACTTTTGAGTGATAAGTCTTTGAAAAACAGATACTGCTTCATGATCCATCCTTTAAGAGTATTTTCAAAACTGAAAACTTTTTGTACATATTATTATTGTACCAAGCTATTTAAATCAAATAAAGATCGGTTAAGGATAAACAGAATAAATGCTAATTTAGAGGTAGAAAGCGAAACAGATGTGATATTAATTTATTCTTTATATTTTAAATTTTCCTGTCAGTTCTTTATTACCTAATGCATCAATAAAAATAGAAATATTATTTTACCTTTAAAGATAAATTTTACTCCTCTGATTTGAAGCAAAGAAAATAACTATGACTTATTGCATTCTTTAATTATCTTAGCAATGCTAGATAAAACTGTATTTAACAAGGTGTACTTTAATGATGCTTCTCAAACGGTTTAATAATAATTTAGATTTTATACTTTTTTTTCAAAATTTTCATACTATTTTAAATGTTAATTTGTAATTGAATAATAATTATATATACATTATAGTAAAAATCCTTCAAGGATCAAAAAGTTCTAAATATTACTTTTTTTATCATTTTAATTTTTTGATATTTTTGGTAGTATAATCCAAATTGTTTAATAATAACTTAATTTTATAACAGATATTTTCCATCCGATACGTAAAAATATAGTTTCGAAAATGCATAAGCATAAATATTAAATGAAATGAAGTTACGTATTAAATTCATGTTTATATCACAGATCTATTTGGAATTTCATTCCAAAAAAGTCTTACTCTCAATCTTTGCACTGCAAGAAAAGAACTTAAAGAATTGCATTTTGATATTTTTATAATATTTGAAAGGTAATAAAATTGTAAGAAAAATGTTCGCTGAAAGTTATGAGTTTGTAACGTCGTTTTCAATCAGCTTTGCTTCAAAGGAATTCTATAAATGGCATTAATATTTCAAATCCAGATCGACCAACAAAAGACTCTCTTTTAAAAAAAATAACAAGAAGAGGAAGATAAACTTTAACGGAAATTTCGGAACATAAGAGATGCATAAATTTTAAACACAATCTTGTTGCCGAGGAATGATCGAGAATATTTTTAAATTTACTGAAACAGAGAGCAAACAAAGGCTGACATAATGGAATTGATGCAATATATTTTCTCTCTACTATTCAATATATTGCGCAAATATAAAATATTTAAAAAATAATGTTTTCTTTTGAGCTTCCCCCGAAGTTTGCTTTTATATTTGACGAACAAGCATTCTAGAAGATTTTGCTATTCATTGGTCTTTTAGGGAGTATAAGGAATATCTTTATAATTTAGCGTTTTAAAAATAAATTCAGAAATAATGTAGAATACAATTTAAAAAATATAATAGAAGGATATCAGTTAAAATAATTAAACAGAATATAAGTTTCACATTTCGTAGAAACTATGTTTTTCCGTCTTCTAAGTTATTTAGGACCCTACTTTTATATCCATATTACATTAACCCATTAACTGCCAGATTTTTTTAAAAAATATTTTTTTAATATATAGTAACGTATTTACATGTAAACCAATGTAGTACATTAAATTTTACAATACAGAAAAAAAATATGTTTTTTATGCATTTAAAAATCAATCCCCATTTGGGGATCACGGTACATTGCATGTAAATAACTGTAAATTTTTTAAGAGTGCCATGGAATAACACATTCTACGTGTAATCCTACATCACACTTCACGCACTGTTTCCGAACATTTTTTTTGCAAACCGCACATTTTCTTTGTTTTCCGTCCAATGTTCTTTCTAAATAATGTCCTTGAGGATTTTTTCTTACGTCTTCTGGTACGCGCTTCTGTGAACTCACACTGTACGATGGTCGTCCACAATTTTTCGGGTCAGACACGGAATGTAAATTCAAATAGAACCGTGCAACTTCTCGTCTGAAAGTTAATAGCGGCATTTTTCCATTAGCAATACAATATATTGTATGAGCATTAACTAGAGCCACATCCACTGCATTAGTGAAAATAGGAAAGTACCATTTTTTGCCTCTAATTTTTATCCTATACTTTTGTACATTCCAGTCAAGCTTGTCAACACCTCCCATGTTCTTATTGTAATTTATAATAGCATTGGGTTGTGGAATTAATATTTTTTTCTTCTCAGTCCTAGACCATCTCGGCACACGTCCCAAAGGTAAAACTTCCAAATGATTTGATAACATTTTAACAATGCTGTTATCTTTCCAAACAAGACCAAATATTCCATTTATTTCATCATATCTATAATCAAAAGCCCCTCTAAATTCTTTCTTCATTTCCTTATCTGTTTTTATAGGGCACTTATTCATCCTATTACATCTCACCGTTCCAGTCGCAGGTATATTTCTCTCTTTTAGATTTTTCAGCAAATCAAAACTTGTGAAAAAATTATCGAAATAAAAGCAGTGTTCCTCTGGTTTGTCTATGGTTGCTATCTTATTCAATATTACTGACACACCTAATCCATAAGTATCTCCTTCTAAATTATCTTCTTCTGAAATTCTACTTGGCTTACCTTCATAGATGTCAGCATTATAGCAATATCCGGTCACACCACAACACATTGCCCATTGCTTGAACCCAAAGCGAATGGGCTTTCCTCTAATAAACTGCTTTAGAAAATGATGACCATAATAACGTACCATTTGTTCATCAATACATATGTTATACGAAAATACGCCGAACTGCATAAATGCTTTATTCAGCTCATCCAAGATTGGTCGTATTTTAAATAATCTGTCTTTGTTTCCATTTATTAGTGGTATATTTGTATTGTCACTGAAATGTAGATTTCTCTTTATTTCAATATAACGATTTTTCGACATACATTTCCTTACAATTTCAATATCTATATCTTCTTCTTCTGACCAATATATCTGCTCTTGAGGCAAAGAGTGATATCCAGTTAACAGTAAAAATCCCAAAAATTTTTTGAAGCAGTCTGAAGAGAGCGTAAATTGGTGACGATTATTTTGGGTTGCATAAGATACACTTTGCTGTACGATGTGATTTACTAGATCATCTGTGAAGAACATTTCAAAAATTTCTACTGGTCTTTTATCTTTTACTCTTTCTATCATGGTCATTCTACGTTGCTCGCACTCTTCTTCTCCCTGACTAGAAATGTTGAATGATGCTCTTTCTCTTTTCCACCTTGATATGGGTTTTTCTTTTTTAGGTTTCTTTTTTCTTTGAACAGTAACTTCTTCATTGCACCTACCGCCATGAATTTCTAATGAACCTGGAACATCGTTTGGAATTGTATCTTCCAGAATGTTGTCATCTATGTCTTCTAAATCAGATACATCATCCGCTCTATCTGGTGGTAATTCAACTATGTCAATAGTACCTCCTGGGTCATCATCATCTGTCAAATCAAGATCATTGTCCCAATATTCTTCAAGCTCTCTTAGCGTTGAAAATTTTCTTCTACTCATGATTATCCAAATGAAATAAAAAAATATTTAAAAAACACAAATTATAATAATACTGACATTTATCAAAATCCAACCATGTTGATCTTGCGGATAAAACTCTCTAAATGACACAACTTCTCAGCACAATGTTCATGGCCATCTGCTCTAAAATTTTAAATATCTTGCCCAATAGACGAAAAGGACTGGCGACGTCCCACCCCAATTAGAAGCAGGTGCGTTTCAGAATCACCTGCTCTCAACATCTGCTATTTCCACCCCCACATTTTGTTTCTATTATTATTATTAGAGGGCAAATTCAACATTTTCGTTAGAAACATTCTTTCTGGAACTCTCCCCCTTTCTTTCCCCCGGTATCAAGTCTATATTTGTCAGTGGAAGCATTCCACACTTTTGTGAGTAACAGCCTTTTTGGAAATTTCGGAAACATATTGCGAAAAGATAACTGAACAAATGAAAAATTCAATTGTAGCATAAATAAATCATTTTACATTGCAATAACCGTGAGCCCCAAATGGGGATCATTGTATTTTACAGGTGCTGATGGCATGAAGTAAACAATGTGCTCAATTTTTATTTTATATTACTCAGAACTCATGTGCAAACAACCTCTGTCAGAAAAAATAATTCATTTTAATATAAATTAACAGATATTCACTTAGAAAATAGACATATGTGAAAAAGCGTTGTTTACAGGAAATTTTTCGAAAAAATGTCATATATGTATTTTATTTTGCAAATAAAACTAATAAATTAGCTATCTACATTAAGAGTAGACTATTATGTAGACACATGACTTTAAAAATAAATGAAAACCTAAAATTTAGGGATGAACAAGATAAAAATTTTCGTGATCCCCAAATGGGGCCCATGGCAGGGAATGGGTTAAAAAAATTATGTTGGAAAAAAGCTTTTTTTTCAGCACTTTTAAATGCAAAGTAAATACAGCTGAACATACATATTCGTCTTTCTTCTATATTTTTTCACGATGCATATTTTGTTGCTTGCTTTATTTTGCTTATTTTGTTGCTTGCTTTTGATGTGTCAAATATATGTTTACTTTTTGAAGGAAAAATATACTCATTAGATGACACTGAATTATTAGCAGAAATTATCCGAATTCTTCACATGATCAATTAACAGCATATAACCGAGAGGTACTTATAGAAAATTTTCTTAATTTTCATCTTCCCCAAATCTTAATATTTGATTATCCAAAGCTTAATATTTTCTATTAATGTTTCCATACCTTCAATTAATCTCTCCAAGTTGTTGCCAGTTTGTTTTCTTTGCTACAGACAATTATGCTGGTCACATAAAAGGGTATAAAGAGACCCCTTATATATATATAAATATTATAATCTCCAGTGTATCGATTTGAGGATTTTTCTTTCAGGAATTGAGGGGTACAATTTTTTGTTCTTGATATTAAAAGTTATCATTATATTCAAGGGTAGCACAAAGTGTGTTTTGGATAGAATATAGCAAATGCAGGGATTTGGAATGTCGGGAACTGATATCTAATATCCTGTTTTGTTTTCGAAAGAAGTACATAAATTCAGAATTTCTATTTCGAAATATTATTTTGTTATTAATCTTATTCGAATTCTGCCTGCTTTCAGACAGAGACATTATTCCTTACTTTGAACATACTTTCATGTTTAAAGTTTTAAATATATATAATAGAATTAATACTCTTCTGCAAATATAATTACCATCTTCATTAAGAATTATCAGCCGTGATAAGTTTAATCTTTCAATCTCAGTAATTTTAATTAATTCTAATCATTTAAGTGTCTTCAGGCGTTTAGTTTAAACTTTTTCGCTTTGAGATGACAAGTTAGTACTTGTTATCATGTTACAAGTTAATACTTGTTAAATGTTATTTTATATTTTTACGACTCTTTGTTAACGTTATATACTTTAAATATTTTATGTATTAATTTCTATATATATACTATATTTTTTTCAAGTTATTAAATATTTTACATATAATTTTTTTATTATATTAAGAAAAGGTAGTTTTAATAAATATCTGTATTTGTTAAAACTACATTTTGCAATATTTAATATAAATGTAATATTTTTAAGAAACTATATTCCAGAAAAGTTCATATTAAATTTTAAAATGTTTTATTACTAACCAAAATGGATATTTTGCTTAAGTAAAATGCATCAATGTACTTGTTTAATAGAAAACATGATATTACCATTAGCTGAAGAATGCACAAAATTTGATCTGAAATAATCGCATAAAACATTTAAAGATTTTTTTTTAATTTTAAATCTTGAGAAATGTTAGACTTTACAAAGAAGGAGATCTATTTGAAATAAAGAAATATGTATAATATCAAAATTTCAGATACCATTTTATGAATTTTTTAGGATGAAATCAGAAAATCTTTTTATCATTTTTTTTCGAAATAGTGCAAGTTGAATTTTATCATTCATTTACAAGAAGTCTTATGTGTAAAAACCAAGCCTAAAGAGCAAAGTAGTTAAATATTTAATAATATAATTGGAACTGCACAATTTGGGAAGAAAATTGACTTAATTGTTTCCGAGTCTTAAGTGGAGTCAACTTTTTGCTGATACTGCGCTTGTTACCGCTCACAGAGAAAATATTTAGGGACAAATTGTTGACTCTTTAATGAAACAGAATAGTCTGTTAGCCTAATGAAACAGTAATTAGACTGCTAACACATTTATATAGTTTACGAATCCTCTAAATAATGCTGACATTCGAATGAATATCCTTTTTCAAGCTGTAATTAGGTAGCTGAGACATTCATGTGGTATACGAATTCCCCACATAATGTTGGAACTCTATACACAATTCTTTTTTAAACTGGAAACTACTAATTGAGCAAATCATTTTGATCCTCAAATACGATTTTTCCTATAAGAGAAATTAAAACAAAGTTAATTCTTCTTATTAATTTTATTAAGAAAGTTAAAATAATTTAAATTTCATCATTGGTTTTACTTTGAAAATTAAGCTAACCTTGATTATTTAGCATATTTATATCCTACTTTACTCTTTGTGCATTTCTCTTCCATTGTTTGAAAATTACCGGAGAAAATGCTATATTTAATTAAGTCTCTCAAATTAAATCTTAACCTTTAGAAATAACATTTGAAAAAACTTTAATGTGTCTTTCCATGCAGCTTCAAGAGCCTCTTACGGCACAAAAACTTCTTGTGCTGGTTTGTAAGATTTCAAACAGATCAGTATCTCATACAACCACAATTTATCTATTTTTATTTTGTATTTATCCTCTTCCTCTGTATCACCCCCCTCTCATCTGCGAACTATCTACTCTTTCCACTTCAAAACATTCTTATGCTCGTTGAGATGAAGCTGCAACTCGTTTGAAAAAGCTCTCTGATAACGCAAACAATCGCCTCTTAGTTGCACAAAAAGCCCTTCTTCCGTTGGAACTTCATGGCGGTTGAGCTGGAGCGGCAGAAACAAGTATGGCCAGGCAATTAGACACAGAGAAATTTGTTGGATCACTGATGGCTAGGAAGCCCCGGAAGGAGCAACTGAAGCATGCTTCATTAAAGGCATTGAGAGATTCGCTCCCATTGCTTTCAGCATATTTATCGAATAATACATTCGCCTAAATTGTGTCAAAGCTGCCTCTGCACAGAAGGACCCTTTGTTTGAAATTTATCTTCAAATTATTCAACTTAACGTTCTCTCTTATGGGCACTAACTGCTTCTGTAAATCAGATAAATGCACCTCTCAGTGACATGCGATTTTAATGTGAAATTATATCGAATTATAATATCTCCCTGATGTTGCTTCTGGAAGCCTTGCGTTCGAGGATGTGTATATCGTCGATCGTTATTGGTATATTGGTCTTTTGATGGAAACGTGAGGGGATGAGATTTACTGCTTATATACTGCATTATTGCTAACTTTAATTCTTGTTTAGAAATAGCTATGATTACTCTGGTTATGATAAAATCTACATGCATAGGCAAACATTAAATTGTTTCCATTGAGCTAACAAATAATAATTTGCTTGAAAGTTTAAGTGAAATCTTCATCTATTTATCATTTCTAGTATAAAATATAAACTAAGGACTAAAAAGGATATTCTGTTTTTGATATATCAAAAGTAATCTAGCCGGCGTCTTAACATAGATGTAGCACTTCTTCCTCGTCATTTGGGTGTCCCGGAATCGAGTCCCACTCAGGACATGGTTGCTCTTCTGTATTCTATCTGTGATGTATGTGAATGTCCCCCCCCTGTAAAAAGGGGCTGGGCAAGCGAATATGATAAGTGTTGTCACCTTCATATGAGCTAGAAGTCAGACCTGCCCTCCGGTTCTCAGGGCTTAATACCCTCAGAAGCAATTGTACCCCCTCCTACCGTTATAAAGTGGACATGTCTTCATCATCGACAAAAGTATTCTGGAATTTAGTTTAAAAGCTTCTTGTGATCACAGAAAACGGATTGAATTCCTCAATTTTTGTCAGGAAAAAATATTCGCTTTAAGCATTATTAATTATGAATTGTGTCAGATGGAATAACAACATGTTGAAGTTTTAAATAATTATTTTTCTGAAAGTATTGCTATTTTATGCGAAGTTTTTGATAAATATCTTATTTTTTAATCTTATAAAACTTCAGATTTGTCAGATTGTAAACTTTTTATGTAATTTCAAACTCCTAATATATTCTCTTTTATATACATTACAATATAATAGGGTAAACTTAACACAACCTGCAGCAATGATTATTAACATATTCAATAATTTTGTAATAATTCAATAATTTACAACTGAAAAAGTACCTTTCATGTTTCAGGTAATTTGAGAATAATTATATGTAGAGCTATAATTTTTTGTTATAATCCGATGCATATTTTTTACCGTAGTGGATTTTTCAAAGAAATATTTGTAGATAAAAATGTATAAATGTGAACATCTTATGGTAAATGTAGCTAATATAAATATGTTTTTGACAATAACTTAATTGTAATATCAAGTAAAAATGCGAATAACTTTAGCAGAAAGCTTTAATAAGTATTGAAACGATGCATAAGTAATACAAAAAGAAACAAAACATACCAAAAAAGATGAATTTTTTATTAAAACTATTAAAGCTTGATTAATCATTCACTTTATTTCAATTAATATAAATCAGTATATTATTTAAATAAAGAGATTATTGAACTTATTAGACTTATACTATTAGGAAATTCTTTGTTACACAATAATAAAAAAATAAAAATAAGGAGAGATAAATATAAATTTAAGAAAGAACTTAATAAAATCTAGAGATCGTAAATGACAAGTTAAAATATGAGTTTGAAACAATCATGAAACTTCTCTATCGGACACCTCTCTCTCTCAGTGTGTGTGTGTGTGTGTGTGTGTGTGTGTGTGTGTGTGTGTGTGTG
>JAOUZG010004505.1:1512697-1532848 GCA_026289955.1 Argiope argentata | reverse complement strand
TGTGTGTGTGTGTGTGTGTGTGTGTGTGTGTGTGTGTGTGTGTGTGTAAACAATTCAGAAACCATTCCTCTAAACACAAACTAAAATCTATTATAAATATTTAATAAGCCATAAGATATCATATCAAAAGACATTTTTCGAAAAATTGAATTAATCTTATAAATAGTCTTTTGCCCGGTGATTATGGACCACCGATACCTGATTATGTAAACATATCTCACTATCGTAATTCTCTAATCTGGTTGAGTAGAAGGACACTCTAGATTTGGGAATGCATTTAAAGTAAGTATTTTCCCTCCATCGACTCAGGATGGGATCTGAAATTCGTACTTTGATATGCACCGTTTCATCATAGTACCTAAGGGGACTCGAGCAAATACTAATTAACCCAACAAATATGCATATCTACCTATCACCGTAGATGTAGGTTCACTCTGTGTTTCCAGGCAGGGGCGTGTGACAGCAGCATAAACTGTGGCAACATTCTAAAGTGAATCATTTTGACATTTAGTGAAATGAATATTACACGTTGGTAATTTGAGTTGAATCGATATGTGCTCTATCCACGCAAGGCAGTTGCAAACAGTTAGCATAACCTTAAATTAAATGCTGATTGGATGGGAAGGTATGACGTAGCTATAACAAATTGCTGAATCTCTATATTATCCAATCGTTGCTTAAGGAGTTTCGAATCACGCATTGCGTTTTGTTATCTAATCAAGAAGTTTTAGTCAAGCTAAAAGGTTTGATTACTAAAATTACTTCTAATGGAGTTTTAATCACAGACATATAAAAATTTTAACCAAAACCACCATTCCACATCAAATCATAGTGAGGAAAAATATATTTTTTATAGTTTAACAAAGTAAAATGAATTTAAATGTTATATACCGTATAATTAGATTTTAAAAAATTGAAACATTTTTTATATAGAAAAGCTGTATTTCAATTTTAGAGAATTTAATGAGTATTAATGACTATAGTCCAAGAGCACTTCATACAGATAAGTGATTTATATTTTTGATTGTAATTAATAAAATGAAATACTTTTTTATCAGTTGCTAATTGTTTTAAAATTGGGTCCTAGACTGTTTCGAATGGTCCCCTTTAAAATTATTATATTCTTTAACTTCCAAAATTCTTCCAATTAGTTTTGTGTAAAGCAATTGTTATAAATAATGTTAGTAATTAATTTTTAGCAGAAAGATATTATTTTAAAAAGACAGTAACATAAAATATTTAACAATTATCTATTTTACTGAATATAAATCGCAAGTGAAAGTAAAATTTTAATTTTTCGTTTCCAACAAAAAGAAACTAAATCATTTGATTTATTGCATATATGTCTACATAATTTATAAACATTGAGTTGAAAAATGTAAAGAAAGTAACCCAACTCTAGGCTTACAACCTATCATGAAAGAAATTTCTAACAATATTTTCCGGAAATACTATTTTTCACCAACTCTAAACCTTCAAATTAGAGAGAAAAAAATACACAAGAGAGCTTTTAGATCTACGAGATGACGTTGAGAAATCATCCTCCCCGGTTGAAAGAAAGCAAGAGCAAGTGCAAGTAAGCCAAAATGTTAAATGGTCTGTCTTGTAAGAGAAAATGAAAAACGTGCCGGAAAAGTCAACGTTAACGCTTTGGTAGTCAGGGGATTTTGTTTTGGGGCTGTCTCTCGGACTGATACTTCTGTCTTAAGGTGTTATGTAGCCACTGAAACGAAAGCATAAATAAATACTTCAGAAGAAATTGTCTACTTCTGTATTTGAGGCAAGAGAAATCTCTTTTGAAAAATTAGTCGTTCGAAATGAATATCACGTTTGGAGTTTCTGGTTTTCCATTTCCTTTGCGCTCGAAATGATACGAGAATAAAAACGAGCTTAAATGTATTGTTACCTTGTTGAAAGTGACATTTCTTATCAGGATAAAGTTGAATTTTTGAGAAGATATCCAGAGGAGATAGTTAACAAAAAATTCTACGGTAGAAATGTTTCTTTCGCATTTTGAATACATTTTAACTTGTGAATGTTAAAATATTCTCACTATTTCACCTGAAGAAATTTCTTGCCATAAAATATTAAATGGCGTTCAAGTAACCATAATAAATAGAACACCAAAGTAATTTGTTTACATTTAAAATAAATCGAAAGAAGTTTTTCTGTAAAATTTATATTCCTCCCTTATAATATTTGATTGTCAAATAAATTTATGAATTTTCAATAAGTAAATTAATTGTTTAAAAATATATAGCGTTTATTCACTATTCACAGAAGATAAAATAAATTAGCATAAATATATGTATAAAAATTAATGGATGAAAAGGATATGATGAAATTATAAGAAAAGGAAATGGCAGGACATTTCTTATCAGGATAGAAAATATACCTTTGATGTTAAAAATGGTAATTTTTAATTGTAACAGTGAAACAAAAGTTAAAAAATGTATTTGTAATGTATGTAATGTAACACTATATATAGTATCCATATATAGTGCCCATACACACACACACACATATATATATATATATGTGTTAGTGTGTGTGTGTGTGTGTGTGTGTGTGTGTGTGTGTGTGTGTGTGTGTGTGTAATTGTACTACTAGATAGACTACTATAATTGTACTACTAGAATCATTACATTTAACTTCTATAAATATATATAGAAGGCGTAAATGCAAGCAGTGGAAGGAAAGAAAAAAATATTGATGCATACAAATTTCCTGGGAAGTAAATATTTATTGAATAATCAAATGATTAACTGAAGAGAGCAAATAGACATTTTTACTATTTTATAACTTAAGGTTCTGAAATGTTTCCAGAATGGATAGTTGAACAAAGCGAGAATATGAAACACCCACTAAAAACAATCAAAACATAGAGTTTAGTTTAGTTATATCCGCAAGACTAGAGGTATTTTGGGACGGACCTCATCATTTTGAACCACAGTCAGAGACGAGGGTGACACTTGAGCAGGCACTCCTTCTTCGCACCAGCGGTAGGACGTTTGGCCCTGACGGATTTAACGATTAGCAAACCACCTTACACGATGGTTCTTTATTGGAATCGGCATTCGAACCTCACATCCTACATCTGACGAGCCGATGCCTTACCACTAGGTCACTGTGACCAAGGGTCAGGAATGTACAGAAAATGCAATTTAGGATTAAAAGGGGTATCTTCTACTAATGTGGAATACAATGTCAATAACAATTTGAAAAAAAGAAAAAAACTCTATATGAAAGTTTTTAATTTTGATTTATTCAAGTTCTTCCATAGTTAAAACAAACATCAATTCAAAATTAGACGGCAGGAAGGATTTATTAGAATCACAATGTAGTCAGTTGGACATACTTGGAGATTTAATGGTTACCCAGAACTGAGATCAAGTATTCTACAAGATGTCTGCCTTCAACCTCGAAGAATCCAGATGGCAGGGAATATTTGATGATATCGGGGAGTATCAAATCTTATTGACGTCCAGAGCTCAAAGTCTTTTGCGGAAGCTCAGTGAATGTTGTGAAATTTAGTGATCGAATCTATAAACCCTATTTTTTGTAGTACAATTATTTCTAATTTTTACTTGTATGGACAGCTGAACAGGTCCCTGCAGGATTTCTTCATCTCATTTGACAGAAAATTTATTTTTTGCAATATTCGAAAGCCAATATTTTGCACTCAAATCCTATAAAGAATACCTAACATGTTCTAGGGAAGTAAATCGCATATCACCTGCCTCTCACAAAGAATTCGTACAAAAAAACATTATTAGTTTCTTTATATTATATTTACAGTAGTATCATTTCTTAATTGTATCCTAACATTCTATGCAGATAAATTTTTAGGCTTTTAATAGCTATTTTTCAACTTAAACTCAAATAATAATTTTTATTATTCAAAGCCTTCATTTCTTTACAAGTTATATTAAGTTAAGTTGACAAGTTATATTAAGTAATAATGAGTTAATCTTTGAATTAAAAAAAATCACATTTTGTTTTGTGTTAACAAGGTACAAAACTCTCCCGTACTGTTCTAAATTTAATTAGTTTCCTAGATTTAATTTAGATTCTTGAATATTCAGCAAATTTATCATTAATGCTCTTGAATAACAATGGTATTTTAATTGGTATTTAAATATTCAATTTACATTTTTTATGAGTTTCTTGATGAATTTTATCTGTTCAAATATAGAAATTATATTCTTTTTGATCTACTTTTCGGTTTCATTCTATCTTAGAAAAAAATATTACATGATATATTTAAAATAATCGTAGCTATTAATTTTAATTCCCAAATTTTTGTTACATTCCTTTTTGAGAGAGTTTATTTTAAAGAGGAAATAATTGTAATTTATGGGAACTTTTATTTAAGAAGTTACTGCATTAGGGGCTCATTGAGAAATATAGTTTTGTATATTCTATAAAATTTTAAAAACTAAAGAAATGTCCAAAAGGTATTTTTAATTTCGGTATAAACCTGGAGTTATAAACATAAAAAAAATATAGAATGTTTTCGTGCGTTTCTTTAATTCATACTTTTTAATATGAACAAAAAGAAATTTTTATTCAAAATGTTGAATTTGAGTATGAAATCAGTAATGTAATGTTGAAATGACACTATACCAGAATGAAAATTTATAAATGAAAAATGTTAATATCAGAAGTCTTTACAAAAATGTGCTTTTAACAAGAAAATATAATAATTAGAAAAATTTAATTTTTGAATTGAAGATATTTTGTAGTTTAGTAAATTGAATGTATCTTAAAATGAAACTTTGAAAAATGCTTAATTCAAAGGTAATCAATATTCATATCTTTATAAAAACTCGACTTGCAATTCTATAAAATGAAATCAGGGAACACGAAAATAAATTAATTAAAATTCAGAAAAACAAATTATAAATGTGAAAACGTTTATTCCAAAATCTGAAATGAAATTATGGAGGAAAAAAATGCAAATTTTCTATGATATACAGTATGTAATTAAACAATTGGAAAACTCCCACTTATATTCAAAACTAATAGTAACAATAATATTTAATCAACTGTAAAATAAAATGGAAAAAAGAAAAGAAGAAAAAAACGTTAAAAGCAGATGAAACAAAAAAAAAACCATTATTTATATGAAGAAAAGTTTCATTTTTTCCTCCAAATTCATAATATATTCTATGCCTTGTCATCACTTTTTTAGATGCATTTGTTTCTAAAGCATTCGGGGGTTCCTCAAGCGCATATTTTTGTTTCAAATTTACTGAAAAGAAAACACAAAGAAAATAGTTGTCAGGAAATTGGCAACTACTGTATCTCAGGATAAATAAATCTTTCTTGGAAAAATTAGAGTTTTAAAATGAACATCACGTTCAGAAATTTTGCATTTCCATTTCTTTTCGGCTCAAGGAAAGAAAATAAGCTTGATGCATTGCCTGGTCTTTCACAGTAAGGAACGCTTCTTATCTAAACAAATAAAGATGTCTTTTTTTTAAAGATATTCAACGCAATATTTAACGAAGGCAAACGAAACAATTTTTCCGATTCGGAAAGTTCAAATAAAGAACATAAAATAAAAATTTTGGCAGCCTTGGTTATTTTAATAAATATGTAAAAGGAATAAAAATTACAGAATATCATTCAAATTCAACAAGCGTAAATACATTGTATTCTGAAAAAGTTCATCATTTGAAGCAAATAAAAATGATTTTTAGAAGATATATTTGCAAGAATCATTTGTAAAGAAATACTAAACTATATACTTCTTAATTAACATTTTAAATAAATATCTCGAAATGTCAACGAAAGGATGAGAAAAGATGGAAAAAAAGGAAAAGAAAAAATCATGTATTTTCTCAGTGCAATTAAAATTAAAAATATGGTAATTTTTTACCAAAAACTTTGGAATTTTAAATAAAAACTAATCCAATGTTGAGATCTCATCATGAAGTAAAAAGCAGTGTAAAATAATTTTCACGAAATTAAACAATTTGTTGCAATAGGAATTATTTTAATTCTCTGATATATACTTGTGAAAGACGATATGAAAAATCTTAAAAATTGGTTCTTTATTGCTTTAAATTATTTTTATAGCATTTGATGGTTCAAATTGTTTAGTTTTGAATGCTATTAGGATTATTTGAACTACACTAGCTTAAGATGTAAAAGGTAGGAGAAAACGAATTAATAATTTTCTTGTAGCAGTTGAATAAAATTCATTGAGTAGCAATTATGATGTAAAAATAACAATTAAAACTTCTCGCAACAATTTGATAAATGCATTTTTTTTCTTACAATCATATAGATTTTAGTGATGAATTATTTGTATTTTAACCTTGTAAAATATTCAAAATGGGAAATTTAAAGTATGACCCAACTGTAAAGCTCAAAATACAACCGATGTAGACATGTCATGAAACTGGCTTGCTAATTTATTGTAAAAAAATTGCTTTTCAAAATGTAAAAGCAAGTAATGCATTTAAAAAAAATTAAGTCAATTCCTAATTATGTCAACAAAGAAAATTTTTACTTTGATTACTTTTTATTAAATAATTACAATTAATATAAATGATTTATTAAAAAATATTGATTTAAGCAAGAATTGAATTCGTATTCCGCACCTTGGAGGGAAAAAACTGAAAACCTCGCTTTTTACCAATTTAGCAACTAACAGCTTACCTTAAGTGTCATTATAAATTGCTAAATTTATATTTAAAGCATCAAAAATTAATTTAATTTAATTAATGATTTGATATTTAAGGAAACTGTATTAATATCAAGTGCCATCCACTACGAGTTAAAAAAAAATACTTGAACTTGAGTGGATGAATAAAAATTAATTTATAAACGATTGAAAATTTGAATAAAATATATAAATATCTGTAGGTAAAGTGTGAACTAATATGAGGAATTGAAAAATAGAGTTATATTTTTAAAGGATATCATTCAAATTCATGACTAAAATAGTTACTTCAAGTCATGCAAAGCAAATAAATGCAATTAATGCTGAGAACTTGAACAGAAGAATTCATAACAAAGCAGAGAAATTTGATAAAAAAAAAACAATTTTATTTAAAAAAAATTGTATCTCACATGTTCTTAGTCACAAAAAAATAGAAACAGACCGTTAATAAAAGAATAATCAAAGAATATTTTACGAATTTCTGACAAAAGACTTTAGTATTTTGCAGTAATTTTTTAATACTGTTTAAACATTTACCTAAACATTAATAATTTTAAAAGTGATGAAGATTCAGCAAAGCAAACTTAAAGACCAAATTAAGAAGTTTTAATGATAATAAGTCATTTAATCATAAATTAAAAGTTAGAAATAGTAAGAAATTTTCATTATTCCGGGAGAATTTTTTTTATCAGGAAGTCTGGAATATAAATTCAAAATTCTGTAGATTTCCGCCCCCGCTTTTAAACTTTTCAATCTATTTCGTACAATGAAGAAATAATATTTTAAAAAAAGTCTATTTTAACGTCTCTCTAGCTTCTATCATGCTATAGACTATTGAAAAAAAATCATGAAAATGCATCAGGGGAAAAAATTCTTTTTCTTGTCGTATAGTATCATCTGCATTCATCATAGCTTCCCGCTGAGATCACAGTAAACCCACTGACTAACACCTTATGTTATAATTCCAGGCCTTTCAAAACTGTCGAATCTCCACTCTTTTCAATATTGTTTTTTTTAAATTATAATAATACACAATTCTGAAGATGAAAGGAAACCTGTAATGGTTACAAAGGTTTTCCAAGATAAATTTTATGCTGTTGTTTTGCATTCCAGCACAGCTCAAATGTACCTTCCAGAACAGAAGGTGCTCATAGACAATAACAAAGTTTAGAATCTCATGTAATCATTCACTTTTTAAGATTTTCATTGTTATTCTACAAGCGTAAACTTCAATTTTTTTTATTACCTTGAAGTAACATGCTGCTCTTAATAAAAGTTGACTTTTCATGTTTATCTTTATTTTAAAGAATTAAGATTCGATTTAAAGAATATCTCTGAAATATTATCAATTCATATGCACATGAATCATTTCTAAAATTCTATGTAATTTTCTATGTTCTATAGTTTTTTTTTAAAGGAAATGCAATACGTGATGCTGCCAGATGCTGAAAGACATCAATCAATTACTTTACCACATGGACAGCTACGTTTATTGAGTGACTATGATTTGACGTCAGTAAATATAATTGAGATGATGTTGTTATTGTGAAATACAATAAAACAATGATGATGTCATCTGGAGTTTGATATTTAATCTTACAACAGAAACTTTATGAAGTCACATAAGATAAATAGTTTTTATTTACTAATATTAGAGATCACTAAAAACTCAGCCATTTCTAGACTCTCTGGATAAATACACAGTTGAATAATTCCCCATTAAAGGGGAATGCTGAAGGAATTTTGTTGGATACGTTGTCAATTTGATATGTTTGATACGTTGTCAATTTGATATGTTTGATACGTTGTCAGTTTGATGTGTTGGATACTTTGTCAATTTGATATGTTTAATATGTTGTCAACTTGATATGTTTGCTATTTTGTCAGCTTTCTATATTAGCAATTTCATTAGTACGGATAGTTACTGATTTCTCACTAGTGTCTTCTCTGAAAGGAAATTTTGTAAATGCTTCAAGACAAACAAAACTGATAAAAAGCTAGATTAAATAGGTAAATACTTCTAGAACCAATTTATGTATACATAAATATTAAAGACAAATAACATGAATTTGTTTATTGAAGTTACTATATGGTCTAGTGATGTCCTTGTAATAGATAGGGCTGTATTACGGCAGCTCATAATGATATCTATATGCATTCGGCTCCGCTAGAGTAAGATTCTGCCTACGTAATACAACGATTTTACTTGGAAGAGTACGTTACAAAACTGTCTCACTAAAGGTATGTTACTGAAATATACCAAAAGGAAAATACTTTTTTACGTTGGATTTTGATACAGTGTTGTGGTATTCAGTTACTTCAACTCCAATGAGTTTTTTTCATAAAGAAAAGCTTATTTAATACTATTTTTTCTTTTTTAATATACTTTTATTACGGAGGGCCATGGTAGCCTGGTGATAAGGTATCGACTCGTGAGTCGTAGAGTTTTAGGTTCGGGATCAGATTCCACCGAAGAACCATCTTGTAAGGGTCCTGTTGCACATTAAATTCACCAGGGTCAAACGTCTTCCCCCCCCATGAGATGTAGAGTTAGGGGTGCCATCTCAGGTGTCGTCCTTGTAAGCCGACCATGGTTAAAAATCAGAGGTTTCGTTCCAAAATAACCCTATTTTTGATTCACAACGGGACGTTAATGTAACTAAACTAAACTAAAATCTACTGGGCAAGAAGATTACTCAGACAAGAAGGGGAAATTGAAACCTAATACCAGATACAACCATGAAGAAGGGCAACATAAATATATAGAAAGGAAGCTGGGAGTTCATTGTTCATTTGTAACTGTCAAAGGAAAAGCTTAATCAGTCATTATTCGACTCATTAGCTAAATATTAATATGACAACTAGGTGATAGCTTTGAGTATTTGTTTATGTATTCACATTCAGAAACGTAAATTGCTTTGCCATGTAAATGCAAATTTCTTCTATAAAACATTACCAATTTCAAAAATAAGTCAAAGAGCGCTATGCTATACATTTATTTTTATATTTCAATGCTAAACATTGCCTCATTACTTAAATCTAACAATGTATTTATTTTCTGAACTAGACTCTACTTTTTTAGAAGTCCAACCCCGATAAAGATAGTATATAAAAATAATATGTTTGCGATTTGTTTTAGGCTCCTCAAATGCATTTTTGTTACAATGAAAGCAATAGACTTTTCAAAAAATACATTTTCTAAACACAGCAATCGGCAGTTGCATCTGATTGTTACTTCTGCGTTATGGGTACTCGGACCATCATTAGTTTGTCATCAGGTTTCTGTGTATTTTGCGAAAGCAAACGCATTAACGATATTAGACTCCCATTTTAACATAAAATATGAGTAATTGGTGTCATTACAGAAATTCTCACCAAATGACATTTAAAGGGGAAAATTCCTACCATCTAGCTGTGTGAGAGAGTCATTTTTCGGAAATACGCTATTTCCCTCGTCACCAAAATGTAATTGCTGGGGAAGGAGTTTTTTCTTTTCTTTTTTTTTTCCTTCTCTTCTTTGTCATTAAGGAAAGCTGAATGAAAATACACTCTCTACCTAATTGAAAATAAGTGAGAAAGAATCGTTTCCGAGCGTTAGTTTTTGATATATTTTAGCACAAAATGACAAATGATGAAACATCTATGGCACCTCCGATTTCCTGAATTTGAAATAAAAGCCTGTTTTTGAAATTTATTGTTGTATAACAGGGGTTATGAAGCCCAAGAAAGTTCTCAAGAAAGTTTGGGATATTTTTGATAGTTAGATAGCTTGTTGATAAGATGTGAACTATTTTTCATTATAAAGAATTTATTGTTTTGTCAATCAAGTTTAACAGAAAAATATAAGGAATCCTGCAGCTATTTTCTAAAAAAAGAGTAAACAAATGATTTAGTTTAAGAAAAGTTAAAAAGATTTATAAAGATACACTTAATTTGCGAACCGTTAAAAGCAGGGAAGATTATTTTTGGTTTATTTTCATTATTTGACTTATGGTTTATTTTTAAAATTTTGTTTATTGGTTTATTTTTATGATTTAGCTTATTTTGATAATTTGGTTTGCTAGTTCATTTTGATTACTTAATTTATTGGTTTATGTTGAAGATCTGATTTAATAGATTATTTTAATGATTTGGTTTGTTGGTCTATTTTGAAGATTTGGTTTGTTGGTTTATTTTGATGTTTTGTTTTGTTGGTTTAATTTGATGATTTGGTTTATTGATTTATTTTGATTATTTAGTTTACTGGCTTATTTTGATGATTTGGTTTATTGGTTTATTTTATTTATTTGGCTTACTGACTTATTTTAATGACTAGATCTATTAGTTTAATTTGATGCTGTGGTTTATTGGCTTATTTGATATATGTTTGATTTATGGTTTATTTCGCTTATTCATTAATGTATATTTTAACATTGTGGTGCTACGGATTGTGAAACATATGTTATGTAGATGTTTTTTTTTATTTCAGAAGTTGCTATTTCTTTACCGCCTGGAAATAACTATGAATCTTTGTGGATTTGAAGTTATGAGAAAAAAAAACTTATTGAATGTTCTACACATTTAGCAAAAGAAAAATCAATTAATGAGTTTCAGATAACAGAATGAATTTTAAACTTTAGATTAAGTGTTTTCAAAAAAGAAAATTATCTTCAAAGAGGAATTTTTTTTTCTTAGAGCAGAAAGTTATACAAGAAAAGGGTGCACTAACTCATTAACTAACAATTTTCTCTTAATTAGGAGGGGATTATAGTGATACTAGTTGTATATACTATAGTTGTATGATACATATTACACTACCGATAACGATATTTAGAAACGAATAATAATTATTTTAGTAATCGTAGCATACCATTGAGTCATCTGTAATTAAAAACTTCAATTGAATAATGCATGCAGATACTTTCTTGATCAAATGAAGAAGCACTGAATATGTCTTTCAAATAAGAAAAATTAATTGAGTAAGATATGCATCTGTGATTTTGGGTACATTTTTAATGAAAACATCACGTCTAATACAGAAAAAAAATTGAAAAAAATATAACTAGTAAAATAATTTACTGATTACTCTAGCACATACATAAAAAATGAAATTTTTAAAACATAATTGTTCTCAATGTTTTTGAAAACTAAGAGGCGGTTTGTTGATTTCTGCTTTTTGAAATAAATTATTAGTGGATGCAAATTAATCAAATAGTTTTAAAGTGGATATAATGAACTTAGTGGAAAGAATTTGCTAATTAGTTTTAAAACAATATAAAATTACATTTGTTGTTTAAGTTTTCTAGGAATTAGAGGAAAATGTAAATATATTGAAACAAATTTTAAATTCTTGAAAATGTTAACGAACATTTAACTTATGCAGCGTAATAAATGCAAATCTTGATTCATATGCATTATGTTAAGTCAAACGAGTATTAAATGCTGCAATATCTCACTCACGGCATCCATTATCATATTTACCGCTGTTCCCAAAAATAAGAAATGTAAGAGTAATTTGTTGAACTGCTCTCTGGTAGAATAAACAGGTTAATTCAGTAGATAATATAAAGTCAGAAGCCGCCTAATTAACTGCAGCAACATCGGTTAATTTATCATTTACTTGGACGTGTATTTACAGTAATATAGTCATGAGCATAGATGTGATAAAATGCGGCTCATATATTCAACTGGAAAATTGAGGCTTAGGTAACAAATTGAATCCAGATGTTGCTTTTAGCATAGTTTCTTGGAATCCGTTTCGTAGAAAGTTACTTCTAAGCAAGACATGATTAATTAGTTTGGAATTGCTTTTTATTTCTTTAACCTTCCAAAGAGTTCGCATTAGTAAAGGAATTATTATTAGTTTTTTTAGCTATCCACCTTTGGTGAACTTTTACATTAATTATATTAAATAAAACATGTCAAATAACTTCAATGAGCTGCATCATTGCACATATCAAAGTATCCATTAAATTTAAATTTGCACTATGAACAAAACATTTACCTCTAAAAATTGTGTAATATATAAGAGAAATTGCTCGAATTCATAAGACTGGGGGCTCTATTAAATATTATATTTTGCCCTCCTTTAATTCAAGGAATAAGTATCATATTATGTACATTATTTTGCACTCCTTTACCACAAGGAATATATATCGAATTATGCACATTATTTTGTACTCTTAAAGTAAGAAATATGTATCAAATCATGTACATTAATTATTTTGTACTCCTTTACTGCAAGGAAAATGTATCATATCATGAAAATGTTTTGTACATCTTTATTGCAAGGAATATGTTTTATATCATATAAATTATTTTGTATTCCTATACTTCAAGCTAGATGTGTCATATCATGCACATTATTTTATACTCCTTTACTGCAAGGAATAATTATCATATTATGAACATTATTTTGTACTCCTTTATTGCTGAAATATGTATCATATCATGTACATTATTTTGGAGTTTTGAACACCTTTATTGAAAGGAGAGCTGGGGGAAGCAGGAAATAAATTGATAAATATCAAGGTTACAGACACTTATTTAAACTTATAATAAAGTTGTGTGTGTGTGTGTGTGTGTGTGTGTGTGTGTGTGTGTGTGTGTGTGTGTGTGTGTGTGTGTGTGTGTGTGTGTGTGTGTTGTGGCTAATAGAACTTGCCGTGGATACTCAGGAGTATAGAGGGGTGATAATTTGCACCTTGGAAACATTGTTTTAGGAATTTAATTAAAATTTTAATTAATCAAAAATTAAGCTTAATTTATCGCAATTACTTCCGAAAATATTAGTCACAAAAGGAATTTTACACCGCATCCAAACATAAATTATTGTCTTTTTAATACTACCAATTTAATAATTGTGATAATTTTTTTCTGATTTTTTTTTTGCAATTTTCTAAAAAACATTTGTTTGCTTTATATCTGACCGTAGAATTCCTTACTGCAACGAAATTAAAACATTCAGACTTGGTTATCAAATATCTAATCACACGATTGCCTTCCACTATTGAAAGCTAAGGGAAGACTTTATGTTTTATATCTGTGTAAGTTGCAAGACAAATAAAAAAGTGAAATCATGACCTCTTGAAATTTAGAAGATAAATTAATCGTCGTTTTTTAGGTTTTTAATACCTCTGTGATGTTATGTGATTGCCCCCATTAAAAAGATTCATACTCACTCAATAAATAGAATATTGTTAAATTTTTGAAATGATGTTAAATCTAAACGATTTATCCGAAAGCAAATATAATGAATTATTCTTGAAAACCAGCTAATCGTCAAAGGATACTAATATGAAATAATGATTGGAGTAATTGTCACAGTATTTCAGATTGGTGGATTACGTCTCTGTGTTTCCTCATAGTGAAAATTTTTAAGTACCGCTTTTGTAATATCTCTCAAAAAATGTTGCACACATGAGAATAATAAAAATTTAAAGAGTCACGAGAAACAAATATTTGCAGTCATGAGGTAAAAATTTTAGATGTCATGAGTAAAATACAGACCATTGAAGTTTTGGCTCTTCATCACCAACTGTTTGTGTTGGTACTTTTGTTTTTGTGAGAATTTTAAATATAATGCAACATCTTTCTGAAAGTAGATAAAATTTCCACAAAAACTTTTAAAAAATCAATAAATGTTGACGATAACTTATTTTAAACCTTTTAATAAATTATTATATCTTAGTTAATCAATTGAAAATAAACCTTAATTAATTACTTATTTCGAATCAATTAATTAGAAACTGTAAAGTACTTTTTTCTCAATAAACTTTTACTTTCGTCATGTTTAAAGTGTTGGAACACCGTAATTTTCAGTCAATTAAAATATTTAAAAAAAATTATTATTTCTTAATAGTTTATACATTTGATTTATAAAGAAAAAAATTAACAAATCGGAGAACATAACAAACTTATTTATTTATTTATTTTTGTTACTGTTTACATCATTAAAGAAAGTCTTTAATTGTTTAAATAAAATTGAAAATGAAGAAAATTTAATTAAAATCATAAAAATGTATCGATTTTACTTTTTTTTTGTTTGGCTTTTCGGTTTTAACGCTAAAAGTGTCAGACGATACTATACTGCGCCAGACGAACTGTAATCAATAAAAACTATTTTATGAAAGAATTTAAGGATGCTTCACTAAAAACAAAAGTCGTTTAAAATTTTACGGTAAAACTTTAATGTAATGGAGTGTGACATTCTTTAAGATACCACTTAGAACTATATAAGAGTTTTAGACAAAATAATAAAAACTAATTGCTTTCAAATACTTAAAAATTCCTTTGGGGATGTTCCCACACAAGTGCAAGCCTGTCCAGTGAAAAAAAGTTTTTTTTAAAAAAATGTAAATGTGTATACGTAAATGTTGAAGTTAAAACTATCTCGTAATTTGAGCAGAATTTATTTCATAGAAATAAGATTTATGTAATAAAAATAGGAAAAAAAAATAATTTTACTTGAATTCACCCTGAATATGTGTTAGGAAAGTTTACAACTTAAATCAGAATAATAGTTTTATTTTACAAAGATATATTTTAAAGCTTAACCGAACAATTGTATTTAATAAAAATCTGAAATTATACCAAGCAAAAACGGACGATATCAAATATTGTATTTAAAATTTTTGTATCAAAATAAATTGTGAATTATAATACAATGATGAACATAAAAGGCTGTTAGTAATTAACTGAAGGAGAAGAGTTGACAAAATTACAATGACAGGAAATCACAATGATGACAATTAGATTACAATGACATGAAATTTAAAATAAAATAAAATAACAATCCATTAAACGTGCCAATTACTTAAACTTCCATATACTATTTATGCACAAAATATTAATATTCAGTATTAATGCAACAATAAACGTCTCTGTCTTTCAATTCCCCAGTTAGATGTTTTCATATTAAGAATATAGAAATTGTAGGGACAAATGTTGCCAAATTATAGAATATTTAATTTATATAAACCGTTATTTTCACCTTTTGGGTCAAGAAATAATATGGGCAATTCTTCCTGTATTCCTTTTGAAAGTGTCGTAACTGTCGCTGAAAGATGTTGTATGCGTAAAGTTTTAGTAAGAAATACGTTAATGACCGCCATTTCCGAAAGCAGTCATTCAGAGTTTCCCTACTTTCCTAATAGTATCTTACATGCTTTTATCTTTCTTCTTTTTTTTTCTTGTGATGCACTTTTACATAAAAGCTTATCACTATAGAATAGAGCTGAACTTTCGATCTTGGTATGAGCTTGGCACTTCTGTTTTATTACAAATATAACCAGGAAGTATTAGTTGTTATTTCTGACTTACATTATTTCCCATTTTTATTTAGTAATTCAAATTCATCACATTAAATTGAATTAATGTATTTTAAAAGTTATTTTATCTAAAGGAAAATTTCCCATTTTAACATGAAAGAAAACATTACTTGGGACTTTACTTTAGTAAACTTAACGTTTTAAAAAGTTAGAATGATTTATTTACTATGGAAAATAATCAAACACTAATTTGGTAAAATGTAGAATTATAAAGACAAATATTAATTACACATTAAAAACATAACCCTGAATAAAAGAAAATTGATTGGGTTGACGAGGCACTAGCCTTTGCAGGGGCTTATCTCTGGTAATGGTAGACAAAAAAATGGTTACAGTAATTTTTGGCCGTGGCCGTAACCAAAGAAAGTTTCAAGCTGTTTTCGTTTATGTAATCGAATAATCCGCCTATCGCGGCACCTCTAAAAGAGGATGAGGTGCTTTCCGTATGGTGTTTGGATCTCACCACCCTAGATTGTACACAAATAAGTGAAGGATTATGAAGTGAACGACTTGACATACTTCCTACAGAAAGGGTTGTACCGTGGACGGCGATGGCCCTTAGGATTGAACCATAGTTTTCACCAATGTTGCTGATGCGGCGGTTCAATATTTTTATCGGTGTGCCTTCGGGTGGGGGGAGAGTCAGTAATATGATTTATGTAGTTGAATAATCTCGATAAAAATTAGATTTTTTTAAATTAGAAAAGTAATTTCAATTCGGTTTACTCTTAAAAACTAAAATTCTTGAAAATAATTGTATATGCAAAGTTCCTCAACGTGAAATGAGTGTATACAAATTACTTTCAATTGTAAACATATAAAATTCACAAGTAGAAATTGTAGACAGCTTGTATCTTCTCAAATAACAATAGAGCGTGTGCTTTAAGGCTAGGATTGATAAATTTAATTGCTGCAGCTGATAATAACCAAGATCCAGATGCTTCACATGGGATAGAGAAAATGCATTTCCGTTTTGAGCTTCGCATCACTGAAAATGATATCCCTGTTTAAGACAAAATTAAAATTTGAATTGCCTTTAACGCATTCTGTGTTTCTATATATTGTTTCCCATTAGAAATGAATATTATATATCTGCTTTTTTGTTATCTGCATTTCAAATATAAAATGACAGAGTAAAATTTCTTCCACTTTCAAAATTTCTATTACCAAATTTCCTACTTCAATAATTTGATCTTATTTTAAAGCAATAGACATGAATTTGACATTGGTCTTTTAAAACTCATCCGATTTTAAAAAATCGTTACTGGAAATTTAAAAAAACAACGATTATTTAAAAGAAACAATACATTTTTAAAGTCTGGAATGCAAAGTCAGGAAATAATACACACACTTTATTCTGTTTGAGTAGTTTATGCATTCAAATGTATGAAGATATCTTACATTTTACAAAGTAGTAAACAAACAAAAGTTAAATAAGAGTAAAGATATTACAACAATAATGATAAACAAAGGAAGAATTCGAAAGTAAACTGTAGTAAAGAATAAAATTATACAAACTATTTCAACAAGTGGAAAATATTGTTACGAAACTTCTTCCAACCAAACGCGATCTCAATGTCTCTGTGATAGAATTCTATGGACCGAAAACGGCAGTTCATAAGTTCATATCTGACTGCAGGCAAACTGCCTAGATATTATTTTGTTATTGATTTACTTACTGTTATTTCCGGTTTCTGTATCTTTCTAAATGTGGAAGATTCGAGTTTTGTTTTGTGGATAAAAACAGATGTAAGATTTTGTACCTTTAATAAAGGCTCGAGTTGAGATTAGCGAGTGCCATCTTTGACTTTAGTTAACATACATTCAGTTAACATATCTACGCGAACTTCATCAACGCAACAATTTATGTCTGTAATTAATTTTGCAACAATATATAAGCATGCGTTAATTTTACATGTAAATCTTTCTCTTTCTATCTATCTATTTGCATTTTATTTCCACCTTTATTATTGATTTCTTCCATGGCATTTATTTTTTTCTTTCTTATATAATTCATAAATTGCATGCAAGTAGATACATGCCAAAATTTAATTTCTCCGAACGTGGATTTTCACAAAAATAAACAAAAGAGAAGCAAAGATTCTTTTTTTTTCAATCAGCTAATGTATATGATTATCTCGTTTTAAAACATTTAATTCTTGGAAATCAACAAATCCGAGTGTAATTGCATTTAAAAATGCCCGCAAATCATAATCTGGCTCGCATGCAAATAAATAAAGCTCAAGCGTCAAACAAAACATTAATCTTTTAACGAAGTTTCGAATTTCGCCATTTCTGACCAAAAGTTCCTGCACCACCCTGCGACGCAGAACGACCGGAAAAGTGTAATTTCCAACAAAAGAACGAGTGAATAATTTTCCTTCTGCCAAAGTCCCAGAAAAGGGCTTTTCAACAAAGGGCCACTCCCCTAAAGGGAAGGCGACCGCGGAAAGCAGAACAAACAAAAAAGAAAACAAGATGGAACGCAGTAAAAAAAAAGTCGCATTTAAAGGATGTAATTTCTAGAGTCATTCAGACAATGCTGTCTCTTGTCGCATCATGAATAGGCAAAAGGGAAAAGAGCATAACTTACAGATAATGGTTTTACTGAATTTAATGCAATGAAAGAAAGAATGGATTTTGTATGTCTCCAAAAAACGCGTGGTTTTACTAAAGAGAAGAATTTAAAATGCTCGACCACGCTACTGTAATTGCAATCTCGAAAGAGAAGGAAAATGCAATCTGCGTAATTATAAGCGTTTTGAATTTCAATTTCGAAATGATTGTTACGTGTGATTTGACCAACCAAAAACAGGAATTGAGGCTCTTTACTGATTTTGTATTATAATGTAATTATATGACGCACATTTTGGTATATTTAGCATCTTTTTTTGAAATGTCTCACATTGACAAAAAGAGTGTATAGTTACAGAATATACAGTTGCATGTTAATACATTGTATTGGATTGATGCATAATCATTAGCGATAATGGGGTAGCCACCATCTTCTTCAATAACTGCTTTGTAAACGGTCGATTCCACTGGCAAAGAATTGGCGGTTCTTGGAGACAATTCGTATTTTGACATCCGCCACTATGTTATCGAAATCGTCATGAACTTTGTTCACCTGCCAGTTGTTTTTTTTTTAACAAGTGATTGACATGGTAGTCGTAGGCGCTTCTGTGGGAGAATATGGCTAAAGTGGAGACAGTTTCCTACTTTTATTGGCAATGCATTCGAGAAAATATCGCTTAACATGTGGAACCACATTATCGCGCTGGAAGAAGATAAACAGAATATGACGAATTTGAATATGAATATCGACTCGCATTTTTAAAACTTAAAAGTAGATGGATATTTTCATTCATTAATTTATAAAATATTGTAAATTTTTATTAAAATATATCACATCAAAGAAACGCCTGATAGTTATGCACCAACCTAATAGTTTATCAAACAACAACACCTCTTCATTTTTCTAGATTTCAAAAAAAAAAAAAAAAAACTACTGGTATGAGTCCCAATACCATGAATATATTACCATATATTCATGGTATTGAATATAATATAATGAATGCGGAAAGGAATTTCTTTAATATACTTACTGGACTGCAAAACATTTCTTTTTTCTTCCATTATACACATATACAAATGCCCGTTCAAAATATACCGATGTATGTTTATAAATTGCCATTTAACAAGGAACACTTCCGATCTTAATTGTCCTATTCTTACACAGAATAAAATTGCTGTTATACACGTGAGACAATATGATATACTGAATGCGGAAAGGAAAATTCATGAAATACTTAATGGGTAGCAAAAATTTTCGTTTTTCTCTTCCCCAAGACAGAATTACAACTTTTCCCACAAAACATACCTTTGCATGTTTATATATTGTCATTTAATAGAGATGCGCCAACTATTTCAATTTTCCCAGGTTCAAAAAGAATAGAACAACTTTATGAGCATGAGACCACATTTGATTCATAATACTTGTTGAAAGACGACGCTAAAATATACTTCATGGGCTGCAAAAATGTTCATCTTTCTTCCCATAGATACATATACAGTTGTTTCTACAAAACTACAGTCGTATGTTTATAAATTGGTATTTAAAATGGAAACCACTTATTTAAAACTTCCACCTTCCACATACAAACTATATAT
>JAOUZG010004505.1:1486787-1512297 GCA_026289955.1 Argiope argentata | reverse complement strand
ATAAAGATAACGAAATAAGGGTAAAAATAACGAAAAATTACCAAATTAATTTTTGAAAATCAATGGCATTTTACTATGACATCCATATAGTAGAGAAGATTTATACTCATTTTTCAAAAGAGAAATATTTTATAAATTATAATACTAAATTATTTTCATGCATTGTAACTATGAAAAGAATTATTATATATAGGTACTGCTTTTCCATTTTTTTTTTATTTTTCAATATATATTCATTAAAAATATAGTATTCCATTTAGGCCCATTCGCTTTACATTGGCCATCATAAGAATAATTTTCAAGGCTAAATATCATGCATTGAACAATAATTTATTATTTATATACTGAATTTTTTTTATTTGATCATTTAATTAATGGTTATAATTAAAAATAAAGTCTTTAGACTAAGAACAAAAGGTTAAAATAAAGGAAATGTACGAATCAAAAATTTGGCAAAAGGAAAGTATAGAAACGAAAAAAAAATAGAATAGAAAGTTTATTAAAAACACTGAATAGAGATTTGATCTTCTTCTCATCCACAGTATAAAAGGAAAATCTTAACAAAAAGCAGAAAAAAATTGGAGATAAATATAAAAAAACCTTCAAAGATGCTCCAAGAAAAAGAAATCACAGAAGCAAATTCTTTGTTTCTATATAAAGAAGACGGGTTTCATCCATGAGTCGTTTGTAATGGGCTGTAGCAATTTTTTGAAACCTGTTTTATGAATGATAAACTGAGTCTTACATTTCCTTTACTGCCTGTTAGATAACAAAACAAAAATGGCATACATCGATGACAAAGAGAAAAGGTAAGCATTCGATTTTACGGTTACTTTACATAAATTCGCATTGATTAGTTAGAAAAAGGAACATTGAAAATATCCAATATCTATTAATTATATTAACAAGGAATAAGTTTATAATAAGAGTTCTGGATAAAGTTTTCTTCAATTTTCCTATTATATTACTTCAGAATTTTTATTTTACAGTAAGGAGCACCGGCACGATGATCATCTATTAAGAGAAAGATTGCGCTGAAGGCAATTAGAGCACATTTATTAAGATCGACTTTAAAGTCTGAATATATAAGTAAAATCTTCTGAATATTTTTTTAATATCTTTAGCCTTTGCTATTGGGATAATTGGGATATATCCAGACATTTTAAATAACATTAAATTTGAAATAAATTGCAATCCCAAGTCTAATTGCGTTACGTCTACGTCTTATTACGGAGTTCATGTCTCCATTGGCATTTCAATTCATAACATTTTTCATACCGCGGAATCATATTAATTTAGTTAACAATAGTTTTTCTGCAATATTAAAGGAAAATCCCATTCTAAAAATGATAGATCATTCATTTTAGATCATTTTATTAAAAATCAATTTATTAAAAAATATAGAGACACTTTTTAGTTGTCTAATTAGTTTACATAATTCAGAACTATACTGTAAAGCAAGACCCTAATTAATGAAACCTTTAATTCCTTAATATAAATTTTATTTTCTGATAGTCTATTTATAATTTTTTGAAAATATTTACTGAATAGGTTTTTCTCAGAATTCGAGAGTTTAAAATTTCATAATTCAAAAGTGTGCAAATTAAAATTATTACTTAGATATCAATGATGTGTGGATGTAATAGTTTTTTTCAGTTACTTAATAACTAGTTGAGAATTAATGGATTTTGCTTTATTCAACATTAAATATATAAATAAAAAAGATATATTTCATTGAATTTGTTATCAGAATATAAACAAGATAATTTAGTTAAATTATATATACATTTGTGTGTCAAAAAGAAAATTTTGTAATTTTATTTTCTGATAGTCTAAGAAAAAAATATTAGAAAAATAGAATTAGAAACCGTCTCAATATAATTTTAGTTGCTTAAAATTAAAACGGTTCTTATAAAAATCGTTTTACTCTCCTTGAAATTAATCAAATTTATATAATCAGATAATATTTAAAAATTCCTTTAATATATTTTGAAGTCAAAATAAACTTGTGACTTTTTTTTTCCTTTTTCTTTGGTTATTTCAAAAATAATAATTTTTTTTCCTGCTGCTTTCAAAGAAGAAACGTTGATAATGATTTCATAAATAGATATTATTTTCGTGAGATAGAGGGTGAAATAACTGTAAATTAAAATTTCGATTTCAAACCAAAAGAAATGGAAAACCCTTAAAGTTATGTAAAAGCTTCTTCTTTTTATCTATTTCATTAATCATAATTAAATAACCTTCAGCAACACTGAAACGGAATCCCTGATACTAGATCGAGTGACAATGCGCAGGAATTTGGATTATGATTTCTGAACCACACGAAGTATCCTCCACATTTAATATGTACAATCATAAATCCTTAGGATGTCAGAGGTCTAATGAGAAGGCTTGCATATATTGACTTCAGGGTACTTGACCTAAGACTATGAAATCCTCTTAGTAGCACTTTGCCAGATGAATAGCATATTGTTTCTGTATTATGGCCTGGGTAATTCAGAAACCATCATCTAAATAGGCCATAAAATCACTCATCCAAGGTTGGATTGCTCCCTTTCCACTTGGGACCGGTGAGCTTTATTCTACGGAATTCTACGTCGGTCATTTAGACTTCGTTACAAGCACAATGCGTAATTACATGCTTTGATGCTTTATAGATTGTGCGTAAACACTTGCATACTCAGATTTCGTTTCTGTGCCATTTTCTTGTTTTAGCAGGCATTTAAGTCATGCTTTTTCTTAAGAATGGAAATCAAATACTAACCTTAAGTTCTAAAATTATGAAAAATGTGAGTGTAAATCTCAAATAAATTTGAGCATTGTTCATCTTTTACTAAAGAAATGCTTCTTATAGTGCAGTTGGTAGCAAGAAATATATTCTTAACCAATAATAGTGACGTCTTTGGAAATTAAATAGTGAAAAATATTCTTTATACATTTCGCATTTAAAAAACTATTATTATATTACAAAAAAAAAAGGATGAAATGCATTATTACACTCATCAGAATTTTGTTTACATAGCGGTTCTCCCTTTGTAAGATTCACGAAGTTTTACTTGAGTCATTTTTTTTCTCGTTTCTATTAAGTAGTATTTTTTTCCCAAATTAACACGGCATTACCATATTCGTATACAGTGGCAGCGTCAAAAAAATTTTAGTGTTATTTTTTCGCTCACTTCGCTTGCTATATAATTTCTAAAAAGAATATATCGATTAAGTAAAGCACTATTATTGAAAGATTCTAATGTTTTTTTTTATTTTATTTTATGTGCCACCAATTTCCTTGATTGTTTGAATCAAAATGTTCCTAAACTGTTGACATGGATATTGTTTTGGAAATAAATGAAAATTACATTATGATTACATTGTACATTAAAATATAAAGGTGTAATATATAAATTGAGAGAAAAAAAAGTACGTTACTGATTCTTACATTTTGTTTCAATAAAAGTTTCAATAAAATCGTAACATCGGTATTAATTTGGGGATAGAAACAAGTCTCAGAAACCTCTTGTTTTCTGGCGTTTTACCAGTATCTCCAAGCATTTATTTCGATTTCTATAATAATTAAGATGTAGTGGTTTAGAACTTTGAAGAATATTCCTGATAATATATTTAATGAAAAATATCGTTTTAAGAAACTTACAATTCTGAATAGGCATCAACGTTTTTCACATTAACCAAGATGCAAACATGCATCACTATGGCATTTTAGAGGGTTTAAACTTAATATAGGTTTCTGATGATGTTACCCTAATGGAAAAAGTGTAATATTGGCCTTATCATTTGTCTTATATACGAGGAATTGGTTCTTCCCCAGATAATTTTGAGCTTTCATTTAGTATGGAATAAAGTTAGGATATTGCACATTATATTTATTTTGATGGAGGCAAATTACATTTCCAGTTGAAATAAGAAACATGGCTTTTACATAGAACAATCTGAATTTTTCAAGAGCTAGTTCATTTTATGAAAATCATTAGGTGTTCTAAGAGAATTTAAACTTTTTTTTGCCAAGATCTTTCTCAGTTCAGAAATTTAACAAATTGTCTTCAAAAAAGAAAGAGATGAGTTATAATATTTGACAAGATTGTCAGGGATTTGAATACAGATTATCAAATAAAGAGATGAAAAATAATCCGAAACCTGTGGAGTCAGGAATCAATATCAGCATTGACATAAATCGCATGAAATATGATATTTATAATTGTTACACTAATAAAAAATTAAGTTATGTTTTATCACGTTTTCTAGAAAATGTTATTCATAAAATGTAACAAATATCTTCTATTAAAGCTTTAGAAGAATTGAGCTTTTAGATTAATCATCTTTTAATCTAGATTAGTCTAGATTCTTTAATCTAAATTGGTCATCTTTTAAATTTTTTAAAAATTATTTCCTTCAAATAAATTTTATTTTAAGCTTTAAATTTGAATAAATAATTGTTATTATCAAAATTCAATTAATTATTATATTTATTTACACGTAGTTAAATTATTGTCTTGAAAGAAATATTTTACTATTCATCTTGCAATTATCAACATTTTTAATTCAGTTGGATAAAGATTATTTCAAAAATATTGTAATAATTTTTACCAAAATTTTTAGTAGAAACGATTTAAACCACTTTGCTGTATTTGTTACTATTTATAATTCAATCCATTTATTTTTTGTCTTCCTTTGTTTATGTAAACTCAAAATGTTGTATGGTACAAGAAATATTAACTACATTTTGTGAGGAAAAAAAAGCATATTTTATAATTAAATTTTCAATAAATTATTAAACTTAAATGTGTAAGTGATACTGAAATATCAAAACATATTAAAATTATTCCCAGACATAAAATAAACTCATATTCCACATTTACCATAAATTATGATGATATATGAGGGGCTCAGACAACATAATGTATGTCGTATGAAATTCTGTAAAGCATTTTTTTAATATTTTAAAAAGCATTTGGTTTAATTCCATGATAAAAGCAAAATCAATCGTTTCTGCAGTATTTCCTTAGAATAATGGAAACTTATTGAGTTTTTAACTGATGTTGTGCTTATATATATATTTGAACATTTCTAACAAACATTTCTAAGAAATTCGAAATCATAGTGACAGTATTGATTTGTTAGTTCATATATAATGAGTTTTCACTGACAGGTCCGAAAGACACAAGACGAAATAAATTGTTCTTCGATATCGATTCGTCTTGGTGTGTAATTTAAGGGTGTTGGCAATATTTCTTAAGAAAATACATCATTTTAAACTTTTTATTCTAAGAAAGTTATTCATATTATGGAAACCAATCTTGTATTTTTTGATCAGTGTAAACATCATCATCATATTTTAAAGAGTAAATCAGCTAAGCGAGTTAAAAAAAAGGAAGTATCAAAAAAATGAAATACATGCGCATTTTTTATTAACGTAAAGGTATGAATTTTTAAATATATTATCGATGCCAAAATTCATTTTTTACTGTATCTCCAATAATATCAAATGTATTGAATAGTTTTTAAATGGAAAATACATTGTGTAATATTATCCCCATAGATGTATGTAAAATAACTTTCAAAGTTGTATAAGTAAATTATTTGTCTGCCATTTATTAAAAAATATCAAGCAATTATTTCCTTTAAATAATCATAAACAGTTTTTTGACAATTATCTTAAGTTTTTATGGCATATGCTTGAACATATATGCTTATATTCTTGCATTTTAATAAGCTTTTGAATGGCAAAATATTCAATATATTATTGAATGTAAAGATTTATTTATTCATATTTATTCAAAAAAATTTAAAGCTTTGCAGTAGATATTTTAATTTAATAATTTAATAATTATTTACATTTAGAAACCAATAACCTTTCTCTAAATTACTGTGTAATTTATTAAGTTGTATATTATCTCATAAAGCGAGCAAACATATTTTAAATGCGTACGATCCTCCTATTCTGTTAACTCTTTCAAATGGCTTTTATGCTTTAATAACGACTTTTAAAGGGTGATATCTCTGAGAAATTGAGCATAAAGCAATGCATTAACTATAACTATGTTTTATCGAAGGATGTTTGGAAAAATAGTTGCGTAGGAAGTCATGTAATACAATTACCATATTTCCCCATTTAAGTTTCCACAAAAGGCGCATTTTAACAACCGTAAAAATATGTATTTGTCCTAGTTATTATAAATATTTCTTTTTCAGAAAGGAAATTCATAGTAATTCCTAGATGTAATTGATAAATTAAAAGCACAACATTAAACTTCAAACTAAAGTTAGAAGGCAATTGTGTTATATTTTCCAGCAAATTTTTCAATTGCCCAATAAATGTCTTTTTTCCAGTTGAAATATGAATTTTACAATGATAAAATGCCTAAATATTTTATCTAAACAATGATTCTCATTCTTGTAGATCTTTAATTTTTGATTGGTTCTTAAGCAGATTTAAAAGCTGTAGTGAAAATAAATATTACGTATTTATTTCAATTAAAGGAATTTGATCTTTCAAATGTGCAGATTCCTTAGGTTTTCATTGGGCCTGTAAAAGTTGAAAATGATATTGGTATTGATACCTTGAAATGATTAAAATGGCGCAGCTTCTATATAATATGTTTTGTTCATATTTTAAATTATTTTGGGTCTCTAGGAGAGTTGCAATCATTCCAAACTTCTTAAGCCTATATAATATCTGGCCTGATGCAATGACATATAGATATCACAAACCTAGCTACACAATCTGCTGTCTATAATTTTTGAGACTAGTTTGCCACAAAAGACCCACAGTGCGTGCGGCTTACGCAAAGAAGCAATTACAGACGGTCAAATAGAAGGCCATGCCTAACATAGGAAGATCATGACACTAAAATGGGACTTTGGCAGATATTTGTCTGATTGAGGCAACTATTTGCCACTGCTGCATTGTCCCTTCGTGAGATTGGTGTGGGTTTCTATTGTTTGCAATGATTAACCTTGTGAGAGCCCAACTTAATTCGATCATTCAAGGTAAAATGCTACAAAACTTATTTTGCAAATAATAATAATTTTGTTACCCTCTTTTTTTATTATTTTCTGTCCAATATTTTTAAGGCAAATCACTTTCAGGGTCTTAGGCAGAGTTCACTCAAGGCCAACTAATGCGAGCAATAATAAGTCACGCCTACTTCAGGAAGATCATGTGATCGTAATGGGCCAGGCCATAGAAACTATATGGAAGAAACAGATCTCGAACTTATGATTCTCCAATTTCAAATCAGGTATGATAGTTACGGCTTCTTCAACTTCATTATATGGAATAATATATAAGGGATATCTCGAACAAATAGCTTGCCAAAATTCTAAAATGTTTAGAAATAAGCGTAATTCTGTGCTAAATAACTTTCTTATAGGGTTTTTAATGGTGAGATCTTTAATATTTATCTTTGTCGAATTCTAAAATATATAAATAAGTATGATACTTTGGTATCATATGCTAATAATAGGAATTTTTACTTGGAATATTTTTAATACAGATCTCTGTCAAAATCACAAAATAAATAAACTGTCATTTTCTGGCACTCTATGCTAAAAATTATTGAATTTTAAATAGGAGTTGATTATTCATGACTAAAGAAAAAAATGACATTAAAGAGTTCTTTTTAAATATATCTCTCATTCAGAAATATGCTGGTATCCTTTTATACATTATAATCGCAAGCAGACATCAAAGGTCATTAACTAAAAATAACCCGAATAAATCTACTGGGTCTTTAACTTTGTTATCAAAATCTCAGAGCAAACGAATTCGTACTTGGAAACGCAGTGGTATTAGAATTAATAACACAACTTTTTTTCTTCTCTGTTATGACTGTCTCATTCAGTGTGTTATTTAATAGAAACGACTCGATGACGTACTTAACATTGAGATAAACCGAGTCAAAAATAAATGCGAAATGGAATCGCGCTCTGACTCCATTTAGAACGAAGGGCGCCATTACGACATCGCTGAACAAAAGAAGACAGATGCCACTGGGTTTCGTATTCAGGGAATAACGGTTTTGAAGCTCCGTTAAAAACTCAGTGGAGCGTAAATCCCAAATCGGTGTTTTGTTTGTATCTTGGATGTCACATTTAGGGCTTAATAAAGGCGGTTAATGAGTATTTACACCAAACTTTATATCTTTTCTCAAATGAGCTCAATTTAATTTCGCATTTCTGTGCGTCGAAGTAAAATACAGACTCATTTATTCTATTTGTGCTATTTCGATCGCAAACCGAATGGATATTTTGAAATTTTAGGTAACTTAAGCATTACTTGATGAAAAATTAAAATAAATTAATGCATTTTAAAGGTTGTTTGTGGAAAAAAAAAACTTGTAATCTGGGAATATATTTACAGAAGAAATGACGTAAAGCTCAGTTAAGCAAAAATATACAGATAAATACTATATATATATATATATATATATATATATATATATATATATATATATTAATTAAAGTCAATTCTTACCTACTACTCAACAAAGAATATTTTTATTTTTAGTTACTTTTAAATAAATAATTATAATTATTATAAATATGTATATGATTATGATAAAATCACAATTTTAAGTGGTAAAATAGAAAGCAAATTTCCTTGCAGTGTTCCATTCTCCTTCTCAACACGTGGCTCAATCTTATGGTTAAGTAGAACAAGTAGCCAAAAATTGATGACAAAGGTTTTAAGGAGATAAATCGGAAAGGAACCTAAAGCTTAAAATTTTAACATTTCATCACTTTTATTTTTTGAGAAAAACTCCTTCGTTTTAACAACTAAGCCACAATTGCTAACTCACTCTCGAAAATGATTTGGGCAAAAAGTATACTTAAAGCAGAAATTTTCAAAAAAAAAAAAAAAAAAATAACGATTACCACAAGAATTGAACTTGTATTCTTCGTTTTCAGGCGATAAATACATAAGCCCTTGGATTTTACCGATCGATCTACTGACTACTGGTTTCAATCAAACAGTTCTTAGGACTTTGATTAAATTAATATTTATAATCACCCCATGTTTTCATATGATATTAAGATAAAGATTTCAAATGCGTTGAATTTTGTCTTTTAAATCGTTAAAAAATGCAATAATACTATACTTCATTCCAATCAAATATTTCACAATGTTCGAATTTCCTTTTTGCTCAAAACTATTTGAAATTTAATAATTAAAATATAATCAAATATGTTTGAAAAATAATTATGAATTCTCATATGAAACTTTTATAATAATTCCCCATTACTTCAATCCATGATATTATAATAATAGAATAATGTAGTTTATTATCATAATTTTTGTAATGTAATTAATTTATGTTTTTGATACGTGCAGGCATTATCAACATTATTAGTAAAAGGTAAATGACAAGGAAATATACCAGCTAAGAACTCTGATGTATTTTTTCTCTTGCATATATTATTGAAAATATTCTTATTTTTTAAAATTGGTGATAAATAGAAAAAAAGGAAAAATATTAGCTATTTCTTATAATCACTTTTTTTCAATTTTAAAATATTCAATTCAATTCAATTTTAAAAAATCAATTTTTTTAGTTAATTTAAAAATTACTTTATGCCATAAAATTCGCGGAAAAAGACTCAAGTATTGGTCAATATTTAAATCTAATTAATTCTTGAAAATGCTTATTAAAATTATAAAATATCATTCCAAGTCATACATTTCCCCCTTCAAAAGTATGCATGTGTCAAGTGCGTTAACTATCCGTGGGATGAGCTGGCCTATGGAACACCAATACACACACAACATTAATCTTTATAGACTTTATTACTTTATTATAAGTAGGGTGTAGTTATTTTTCCTTTAATAGTAATGCATGTTAAAACATACGCTACACATGCTTGAGCAGAGATGTATAAAAATTTCAATGAGAATAATTTTAATAAGTACTCTTCATAAAAGTATTGTTATATAGCTTAGAAAATGTTGCAGTTTCTTTAACCAAAGCTACATTTGCCCCATTATTTAATTGGGACCACGGGGGACTGGTGTTAAAGTCTCAGATCATGATCCGAGGGTTTAAAGTTCAAGACCCAATTAAACCGAAGAACCGCCGTGTAAGGGGTTCTGTTATACGTAAAATCAGTCAGAAACGAACGTTCTCCCACTGGTGTGTTGTGGAGAGGGTGGTGTCAGTTCAGGTGTCGTCCTCGTCATCTGACCGTAGTTCAAAATTACGAGGTCCGTTCCAATATAGTTCTAGAGTCGCTTCATAACGGAGGTTAATGTAACTAAAATCACTAACCCATCATTTAATTACAGTTACTAGGCACTGATACAATTTTTTCATTATCTATTACATTTATACTATTTTTATTTATTAGTTACCATTATATTTATAATAGTTAAATATTTGAAGCTTTTGGACATAAAAGATCCTTTAAGAAGATATGATATGTGTATATTTGAAATCAAAAATACATGGGTAAAATAATTGATTCCAAAAATAAATATTTAAAATGTACCATAATCTAAGATAAAATTTACACTGCACTTTTACACCGGAATCCTAAGTCAATTCTGTCACTGCTGCAGTGAATTAAATTAAGTCAAAATTCACATTACACGATTAAACTGCGAATCAACTCGTTTCACAGGTCATTGCTTAGCAGCTAAGAGCTTTCAAAACAATCATCTCCAATACTCCTGTTAAAAGTTAAAGTAAGAAGAAAGTCATTAATTCTTATCTTAGCACAAAGTGAAAACTTAAAACATTTTACTGAGAATTTCGAACTTTTCACATCGCTATCAATCTTTGAATTTGAACTCCTGCTTAGCAAATTGAATTTTAGCGTCCATTAAAGTTCGATGGAAGTTTCCCTCCCGGAGGATTTGCTCTTTAATGCACCCTTATAAGCAAGAACAAATTCGAAGAGTACGTTAAATTTCCATTTAGCATCGCCGAAAGATTTTCATCACGACCCAAATAGTTAGCAGGTTGTTCTGTCACGTGGGTAACACAAATCCCTAATTGGACTGCGTGCTTAGGATTTCAGCTCTTGACGTGAGTTTGAAATTCCACAGATGCCTCGGTGGTCTGCGAGGGGCTTACGAACATGGCAAATGGCCATATCGAAGCGCCGGCAACGCGGTAAGCACTTATACTGGTAATGTTGAAATAGTAAGCCCTCTCCCCGGATCCCGCGCATTCGAAACAAAGTTTAATGCGGAAAGTGGTCATAAAATGGGATCCACCTCAACGAACATGCTGCGGTATTACCCAGGTCACTTAATGCCGGCGATTGTTGGCCGAAAATTGTGGCTTAGTAAATAACAGGATTTTACAAAGTTAAACTACAAAAATTAACTTTTCGGCGTTAGCTACATATGCTATCATATGATAAAAATATTTAATTGCTTATCATTGAATAAAGTGATCCTAAGTTCTTAAATTCGTACACTTCTCACTTCTTTCAATATATTATAAACCATCAAACTGTAAATTCATTGCTTCTCACAATATAATAAAGATTTTTTTTTAAAATCTTAGATAAAATAAAAAAAGTGTCATGATTTTTTTTGGAACTTACCTGAGGATAGCAACAAAAAACACGACTCTGTTTGTATATCAAATATGATTTTAAAGTCATTTTTTCTTGAAAACTATAGTTTTAATAGCAAATTGAAAATCACTTTCACTTCAAATTTGACCAACAATACGTAATACATACTTTGACTTTACGAGTAGATGTGAAGGGGGAGGGGGGATTTACTTTTTAATTTTTGTTTCAGTAAATATGAAAGTTCCATTGAAAAGTAATAATAAGATTATTTTGTTGACGAACTCCGTAATTTTAAACCACGGTCGTATGATAAGGACGACACCGGAAATGGCACCCTCCTTCTACACCCCACCAAGGGGGTGGGGCATTTGACCTTGACGGATTTAACGTGCAACAGACCCCCTTACACGATGGTTTTTTGGACCTCAAAACCTATAGCTCAGGAGCCTTACCACCATGACACCAGATTAACATGAAATTTCATATGTATTTACAGAAAATAGAAAAGGCGTGTGAAACCCCTGAAAAGTCGTATGTTAATTATTGAGAAGTCAATATGTTAGTTTTTAAGAAAGCATTTTAGTTTTTTTCAAATAGTTATGGAATTAAAAAAATGATTTACGACAGTATTTCGTCAGTTTCTTTATTCAATTATTAAATATGCATCGGGAATGTAATTTTTTTCCTGCTTTACACATTATAGTGTTTTTCTTGCTTCTGCTTTTTGAAATGTAGACTCATTAAAGATAATTTTAATTATAATACTTTTCATATTCAAGCGATACAATTTCATTTGGCACACGTGGTTGCAGAGATGCTATTTATTTAATTTCTGATGATTTTCATTTTTTTTCAGATAATAAAAAAAACATATCATCAATTCTATTCTAAATAGAATTAACCCATGAGCAAAATGAAATTTTAGGTTTCTAAATATGCCAAAAAATACTCATCGTAAATCTCCCCCCCTTTTTTTTTGTAAAAATATGATCAGTGAATTTTATTATGATTTTTTATGCTGCTAAAGAATATATATACCTTTTGTTTTATTGACTTGTAAATCCTTTTTAAAAGTGATACTTGTCAAAATATTTTAAATATTTCTTTAGTCTTTTCCCCGCTATTGAAAACTTCGAATGAATTTAAAATAGTTTTGATAAAAGATATAGAAATTCAAAAGCTTTGAGAGCGCTGGAACTCGCAGGAGCAAAGAGTGTAGCTTTATTCTATTCAACGCATATTTCTCGTAGATATATTCGGTAGTTTAACAGATTTCTCAAATGTATGTAAAAATATCCATATATGTTTTTTTTTCTTTCATTTTGAATATTTTTAGAGCACAAAACAGAATTCTTTTTCATACCGGAACATAAAGGCATCACTCGTTCTAACTCAATCCGAATATCTTCCAACTCCCTCTGAAATTTTTACATATATTTCTACTTTTCATATTACGTTGAATAATTGAAAACTCAGACTGCCCAGAAAAGAAAATAATTTTTTTTATTTTATATATAATTATTTGCCGGGGGCATTAAAAACTGTTTTTTTTTAAAAATATATTTTTAAAGAACTAGTTTTGTATTCCTTTTTCTTTTCTTTAAACACTTAAAATTAATATCAATAAATTCCAACCAAATATTTTAAAAGCGCCATAGGTTAAATCTTAAAATTACGAAACAAATATTTAGAATTAACAATGATTCTAATGATCTGCATAAATTTCTAATTTATTAGTTAAAAAATGTAGAATTCTGATTTTAATTTAAGACAATTTTAGATTTCAGGTATGGATGATTACATAAAGTCATACCAGACTCACAAACCCGCACGATGGCACACGTAATAAACCATAAAACTGAATGACTGGACCACCCCAGCATCAACTCTGATTGTAACCATGGTTTATTCCTAAGGGTCTTCACCGGCCTAGGTACAACTCTTCCAGTAGGAAATACGTTCCGTCATCGATGGGAGGAGACAAACTCTTACCTATTTGTGTAAATCCTAGGGTGGTGAGATCTCATCACCATTCGGGAATCATCTCATCCTCATTCTGAGGTGCCCCCCCTCAAGGAATTGGATGATTACATAAAAACGAATTCCAGAATTTTAGAAATTTTAGAATGAGATGTAGAAGTAAACCCTTACTAAATTAATATATTTGAACTGGATAAACTGAAAACTTTATCAATTATTTCTGAATTTATTGTTTTTTTTCCAAAAATAAATAAATAACGAATCCTTTTATTATTCTCGAAATGATACAAAAATCTATTTGTTTCTTCTCATCTTCCTTTAAAAGTCTGTTTCACAAAATTATTTTCATGAATATTTTAGCTTTTGTGGAGAAGCAGTGCATTATTAAAGAGTGGTTTCAGTTCCTTAAGGTGAAAATCTGCCCCCGCTTACATAGCTCGTAGTAAATTGAGTAAGTAATTATAGTTGGCAGAAACTTTGAAATGTAATTACTCTTTCGTTGCATAAATTGTTTAGGAATTCTTTCTTGAACTGCCAGTGTAAGCCAATGTAAGTCACTGCTTCAAATGCCAATTTCATTTAGTTAAAATGCGACGTGATGGGAGTAGTCATGCGGCATGCTAACAATTGCATTCATGAAGTTGTTTGAAACAACTCAATTTTTTGAGAATAAATTAAAATTTAAAAGAAAAGCTTTTATTATAATCAACATTTTACTTATTACCAGCTTCCAAATAATTATTTCTACACATCATACTGAGCATATCATCATATGCTCAGAGAAAATTCAAATTGTTTGTAAGCAGATATATATCAGTTTATTCAGATTAACATCCCATGGTAAAGCAACGATAGGACTATTTTGGAACTCACCTCATGGTGGTCAGATGACAAGGACGAGACATGAGTTGGTGAACCTCACTACACCCTACCTCATTAGCAGGAGGACATTTGGTCGTAACATATTTAATGTGCACCAGACCTACTTACACGACGGTAAATCAGGTCCCGAACCTCAAAACCTACAGCTCACGAGCCTTACCATTAAGCCATCGCGGCCACGTAAGTATTTATATAAAATACAAAGTCTCCCTGTATTTTCACATGGATAACTACAATATTTTCTATTTATTTATGTTACAGTTAATTTAAATATATACGATAATTTCGCTTTTGGATAAATGTCAGAATAACAAGCTGTATCTAAATTTATAGTAAGTATTGACTTTAAAGAAAAATTATTCATTCAACGCAAAAAGAGTTCCTGAAAAATATTTCTAACATCTCCTTCCTAAAAAAAATAAAAAAAAAATGTTATAAATAAGGTTCCGATGACTAATATAACTAAAGTGAAACATAAAAGAAATAAAAAAAATGAATAATGCCCCCAAAACCAGTATAAATTAACATTTATATATGTCAAGTTTTCCTCATTCCTTCTAATAAGTTAGAGTTTATTCATTTTAAAATTCAAACGTGAAAAAATAATCACAAGGATTGATACAATTTATTCAAATCAAAACTTCAAGGCACTAAGTAATGATCAAAAATTGCTTTTTAAAGAATGCTAACTGAAAAGAATTTTAAATCATTGAAGTGAAAATCATTAGCTCTAAAAAGTTATTTCCATATGGTCATGCAATTCTAATTTGATGCTGCGGTGTATTAACGTAAGTTTTCAATTTAATCCTTAAATATATTTTGACTTTTTTTAACTACAAAACATCTTATTTTTGTTTCTGTATTAATAAAAATTTACTTTTAATATTTATTTTATGTAAAAGCTGATTAATTGAATAAAATTCACTGTATTTAAAAAGATTTTTAAAAAACCGTAAAGAACCCGAATGTATACATATATATATAGTTGTGTTGATTTTTTAAATTTAATTACATATTTTGAGTTTACTTTTATTTATATTTATTGGAGCAATATGAAATAAAATTAAACCATTTGAGTTTCGCAGTTAAAAATATCAATTATTAAACTACTTTGACATTGTATACGTCATTATATGTCTCTTTTTGATGTAACGCATACTTGAATTTCGAATTTAATATAATTTCAGAAAGTTGCTTAGATAGTAATTTCTAAATTTCTTGCACCAATTGACCCATAAATGTTTTTGTAAAATAATAAATAAATATCAAATATGATAATAGATGCAATATCTCAAAAAAATATTTATTTGTAAAATCACAGGAGTGAAAGTTGCTGACTCAGAATTCCAGAAAAAATTATAATGAATGCATAAATGCAACAAATATTTTACAACAAATGAATTTTGACCACTGTAATATAGAAATAAAAACAAATTAAAAGAGTTTAATTTTTTTTAAACTTATTTATTTGTCTTACACGTACACAATCTTATTAAATTTTTATTACCTATCTTGTCTTATTAGTTTCAATTTGGATTGCAACATTTTCTTTATTATTTTCGTTAGTAAAGAAATTAAATTAAACAGAATTTCAAAATATATTAAAACCCACGCATATCTGCATTAGAGCATTTTTGTGGTTTTAAACCAGTCTCAGCACCACCAAACTAATACAATCACTTTTTGAGAAAACCTTTAAAGTGATCTGCGGAAAGGCTTATTCCTAATGGAAAACGATCAAGCCCCGGATCCTTTCATTGCCTTATCCCTCTGCATTTTAATGAATCCCATTGAGCCCAACTAAAAATAGTCTAGCAACCCTCATAAAAACTTCCTCCTCTCCTCTCACTCCCCCACCGAAAAACAAAGCGGCTTAGAAAATAATCTTAAAAGCTCGATAGTTTTCAAATCTCTAAGACTTCTGCAAACGATAGACAGAAGTAGAAACAGACACCTCAAGCAAAATCGTTAAATCTACTTTCATTTCAAGAACTTTGGAGTGGGGAGAACAATCAAATGTAATTTCGTTCAGTATCCCGTTTCAATTCCTTTTCGCACCCCCTTCTTTCGTCCCCCAACTTGTATTCACCAAAGCACCCCCCCCCGTTTTGAGAAACGGAATTCTTCCACCACTTCCTTTCTTTGTTCGAAACACTTGAATTCCGTTGGTGGTTTCTTTTCTCTTCGTGGAAACGCAGCAGAGTGACAGTGAACAAATACACACTTACCCGCATGTTCCAGTTCGAAAAAGTAATAAGGGGCCATCGCGATCCGTGTCTCATTTCGGGGTGTTTCAGTTCAGGTGATTTAATGATGCTGTTTGTTGTTGTTCCTTTAAAAACCTGGGAATTTTCCATGTGTTTTCTAAACAAGCCGTTTTTGCAGTTGAAATGTTTCATTTCAGAAGAAGAAATAAATGGAAGAAATATCCGAAAGAAACCGGCAGAGCAAATCTAATTTATTTTAAAGTAAGGGAAGAACCCACGTCACAATTAATTCGAAGAGTGTTGTATTAAAAAATAATTTTTAAAATATAAAATAATTTTTTTCCTTAAAAAAATTTTTATTTTAAAGATTGACCTTAAATTTTCTCAACATGCTCTAATACGATGAATACATTTCCTTCAACAGGTAGTTTGCTTGCATAAAACATGGTTTCTAAACGGTTCCAAAATTTCATGATGCATCGAAACTGTTGAATGTAATTATAAAAAGAAAATGCTTAACTAAATAACTCCTCGTAATATATCGCAATATAGCTCCTTAAGTTCACAATTTTAGGGGAGGAGTTTTCACAATTCCTCTGTAATTATTAAAGGATTTTGAACTAAGCTCATTTCAATAACTAAATCAGTTTTGAATTGCATTTTATAATAAAATGAAGGAAATTCGCTTAAGCTATATGAATAAATAACTCGTATTCAATATGAAAAAGTTCGTCTACTGATGAAATTAGGGGCTGAAACTTGCAGAGTGACTCCAGTTAAGAAGGTTGTGGGTTCAGATCCCTTCCGGGTCACCAAAGAGGATATGAACCATAATATTTTATTCAATCATGGCGTAATAAAATAGCACTTTTATTTAAAGGAAGCCTTAAGAAGTTTTTTGTAAGAATTAAATACATATGTATCTCGGAAAAAGAAAATACAGTTGCAGTTAGCCCACTTGCACGAGCAAGCAGTTTTAACTGCTATTTCATCTTGATGAAATCATGATAACAACATATTAAATTAAACAACGTATTCGGTTTTTAAAAATAAATTAAAAACGTATTGTCCCTTTTTTATTTCATTAGTTTAAATTTTTTAACCTGATAATGTAGCATTAAATTAACCTGATTGTAACATTAAATTGCGCATTCTGCTTCAGTTGCTTTGTATTTTACAAATAGCACCTTTTTAAATTTGCATTATTATAGTTTTAAGCATTATTATCGTTGTTATTACCTTGAATACAAAAAAGATCTGGGCTGATATATTTCAAATGGACGAACTGCTGTTACTTTTGTTACAAAATAAAAATTAACTCACTTTATCAATCCGATGTTATTGAATGTACCATTAAAAGTTGCTTACTTTTTTACAGTTTTATTGATACAATTCAGTTTCCGTCTCTCTTCCGATTGCTTTATGTATTGTTGCCGCATCAAAGCAATATAAATTTTAAGATCTTCTGTTTTTCCTGCTCGAATCTTGTATTCTTTCTGGGCCTCTTCTATTTTTTTCATGTGTAAAAGCAGATGTTGTTGAAAAAACAAAATTCTCAATGTAACAGGAAGCAAATTGTGTCGTCTTCAATTTTGTAGAGTTAAATTCTGTCCTGCGATGTGCCCACAACAGCGTAAACAGAATCGGCAAATAGTTTCAGCCGTAAAAGGAGATAGAGATTTTTTCCATTCTAAATTATTTTTACTATTTCTCCTGCTCTTCCTGAGGTTTCCTTTTATCTTGTAGATAAAAGCGTCCCGGTGCCGTAAAGCGATTGTAATTTTCGGAAGCGGGGGTTTAGAAATAAGGGGCAAGCACAAAAACAGGGAACAGTCTGACGAGATGAGAATAATGTTCATGTCGAAATAGGTTGAGGGAGAACAAAATGGCAGTAGCATGCGGATTGGAGTTCAGTTCGGAAGAAGAAAAAAAAAATGTTGCAATCATATTCTTTACTCATCGGAATTGAAAGGATAAGTTCAAACATTCTTTGAAATATCGCTTTACTTCCGAATTGATGCAAATAAACGAGAAAAAATAATGCAAATCAAAAGGCTGTTTTTATTTCCTGCAGAAAAAAAAAATCTTTAGGAAAAATAATTCAAAGCCTTCTTTTTACAACAGGACAACATTTTTTTTCATCTTTTTTTTTCCCTTTTCATTTTTTATTTGTTTTGTTTTTACTTAGCATAATCATAATCACGATAATTAGCCAGCTACAAAAATTTAAATTAGAACTAAATCAAAGATAGTTGCTTCTATGTAAATCATTCAATCTTATGTCATGCTTTTTTTTTTTTCAAATTTCTTCTAATTTATATTGAAATGTTGATAGAATAAATATTCGCGTTTTGATCTTAATACTATGTTTATAGTGGAAAATTAAAATTAAAAATGTTTGGCATCGAAAAAAAAAATTCTATGAGATAAATAACAAGCTAATCAAATTTTAAATTAACTAAGCATATCTGGATTTTGTATATATGAGGTGTCAGGCATCTCACTTCTTGCAATTGAATGACCATTCTGATCAAACTTGTATTGTGCAGTTGACTACTAGACGAGTTGTAAAAGACAAAAATGGATTATTACGACATATTGTTAAAAAACGAACTTGCATACTAAAAGCCGAACTTGATTATCCACTCCATTTTCTAAATTAGATCGTCATTGCAATTCGTTTATCATTAACCTAATTATGTGGTTCGTTTATCAAATTCTAAAATTTCTGGACTTGTTATCACTTCGCCATCACGCCCCTACATATACGTCAGATTTTTAATACAAGAAAGTTACTTGAAATGCATAAAATTGCCATCTACTAATGTAATAAAGCGTGTGGTATAGCATCTGAACAAAGTAACTTTATGAAGAGTCTGCGATATATACTAACTTTTTTAATGCAACTGTTTTATATCATTAATGGATGATGAAGCTGAATTATAAATATAGATTTCTCCCATGCAAGATCATTAATTGTTTTCCTTGGCCGAATAAATAATATATCTTACAGTTGTACTTGGGGTTTGCATTGTCTTTTTTTCTACAATGGCACTTTAATAGATTTTAAAATCTCTTGTTTGCCTGGATCATGCAATGTAATAAATATCACCATCAATTTTTACCACCTGTAAAGCCCTTTAAGTAATTTTTATAGATATATTCTGAGAAAATTCATAAGAGCTATATTCTGTGTAAGGTTAAATATTTCGCAAATTCATCTGAGTTACTTCAAGCAATATTTCCAATGAACTTGCGATAAATTCTTGTCAAAATATTTTCCAATCTTTTTAATGTAATCATGCACTGCATGTGTTGAATGCAAAATTTTTGATGTCATCTCTTCAATTTGATGTGTTTTTCTTGGTACTTGAATACGAATAATTTTAGTACTGAATCTTATTTTCATTGTTCTAACCAAACCCGTTTTCACATCTGCATCACTATCAGCATAAAACGACATCATTGCATAAATTGTTGAGCCTCTTTTTTATACATCCGAGTCTTTATGTAATATAAAAAATATCTTTTTTTTCACAATCAATCTCTCATGTGACAATACTAGTTTATAATTCATTATATTAATAATCTCTCTTATTTGAGCAGTAATTACTTTACTCAGAGATGAGCAGATATCATTAAAGAGCAGTGTGTCTTATTAATGCAGAGCCAAACCATCAACTTGTTATACGCCGCTACAGCTCCCAAATAGAGCTCCGTTATAACTGTATATTCAAAATTATGAGGATTATCATGAATTATCTCTCTGAATACATCGACATTCTAGATAGCAATTTAATGGCAATCCCAAGTAATAGGAGGCATTTATATCTTTAATACAAAATCGTACAGCTCCCATCAAATCTTTTGGCCTTCAACATCTAATGAGAAGGCTCACATTAAACGTACCACGATCTAATATAGGCCTTACAGTTTGAATTTTAAAGTGGTAATGTACAGGAAACCATATTTTTAAATCTGTCATCACGAACATTTAAAGGTAAAATGAGCATATAAAAAAAACTAACTTTGAAAACCATCTTATAGAAATTGCGTGTTGGTATTTTTTTTAAGTTTTTATATAACAGCAATGATTTATTTACAGATATATTTTCATTAGATGATTTTGACTTTAAGTATCTCATGTAAAAAACCAATGTGTTATTCATGTATTTATTTTTTATATGTATGTTAATTTTCTGTTTTATTCTTCTATTTATGGTTTATATTTTCATATTTTTATTTTCCTTTTTTGTATTTTTATCATTTAGTTTTAAATACATATTTATTCTACAGCACTTTTGTTCTTTTATATTTTTTATATTTTTGTCATGCAAAATTATAATGGAATTTGTATTTTATACTTATGTTTTTTAGTTTGAAAAACATGTTTATTCTACAGCGCTTTCAGTGTTTTGTATTTTTTTAAACTTTTTATTCTTCAAATAATACGAAAGGTTTATAAATATAAAGATGCTTATCTTTTAGTTTCAAATACATATTTATTATACACATTAGTAGCACACAATTTGTGTACAATATTGATTAATATTCACAATATTGTATAGTATTAAGGAATATTGTTTAATATCATATAATACTTCACAATATTGTAAAATATTATGTTACAGGATGTGCTACCAAAGCAGCGCTTTTGTTCTTTTATATTTTTTAAACTTTTCGTTCTTCAAATTATAATGGGATCTGAATGCTTATGCTTATAAAGATGTTAATATTTTAGTTTCAAATACATATTTATTCTACAGTGCTTTTGTTCTTTTATATTTGTACATATTTTTGGCATTCAAAATTATAATGGGATCTGAATGTTTATACTTATAAAGATGTGGAAAGGCCTTATATTTTACAAGCCTGATTAATATTTACAATTAACATGTTAATTAAGCAATATTAACTGCGTTCTTTGTCACTCTATAAAGAGGTATGAACACAGGGGTGACATAATTCACTTTACCTAAATTAAACCATTCACTCGAAGAAAAATGAATATCAAATTACATGGAAAGCAATTTACCAACTCTACTTGCTAATCAGAGGTATTCTCAGCCGCAGTACAGGCCAGAATGAAACCAGGTGTTTCCCTTCATCTCTTTGTTGTCTCAGATATTTAATATCAACGTATTCTAGTCATATTAATTGAGCAGTCAGCGTGGTACAAGACAGTCTCTTGATTAACGTCACGGAGAAACATCAACTTTGACCCACTCGAAGCTCCGACGCCACGCGCAATTTCCGCCAACATTTCCTCCAGACTGTAAGCTAGTTATAAATAATTTATGTGTGTAGGCTTCAGTATCGAACAGGGGCAAATTCACTCCGGATAATGCGGGGGAGATCGAAAGGGTAATCTTCGGAAGTAGGTCAAAACAATAGATTGGAGCATGTTTGGTTTTTGGGATTAGGCTTAGGTGTAAATATTTTCATCAGTTCGTCACAAATTACCTCTTTAAGTTGTGCATATTAGTAAGTAACTCTCAAGTAAATGAAACGAAACTGAGAAAGATAGCAATTTTGTATTTTTTTCTACATATAAGTGCTGATGGAAATATAGTTATTTACTGTAGGAAATATTCATGAGTCCCTATATATTTGGTTTATTTCCTTAAATTAAAAAAAATCTTATATATATACATATATATATATATAATTTTATATATATATATATATATATATATATATATATATATATATATATAGAGAGAGAGAGAGAGAGAGAGAGAGAGAGAGAGAGAAAGAGATGATGATGAATCATAAACAGAAGTAAAATGAGAAATAAAAAAAATACAATATTCAAAATAGTAAAGAACTTAAAGAAATCAAACATAAAAATTTCGTGCCACAGAAGGGTTAATTTTTTTACTATAATCTAACCCTTTACAGAAAAAAAAATCCCACCTTTTATTGGAATCTTATCCTGATGGTGAGCCTTGAGAAAGTAATCACGCAAGATTTTTTAAATTGTTTTTTTTAGGTTCTTTCCTATTTTCACTATCATATATTTTTTTAAATTCTCATTTTACTTCTGTTTATGATTCATCTATGCTCCACTATGTTTTTAGGAATAGCAGCAAACACTCTCTCTAAATACATTTGTGTATTTTTCTAATTAATAATTAAAATGACAATTTGCAATATATCTCTTATAAAATCATTTCTTTGTTCTTGTGTGTGTGCTTGCGTGCGTGTGTGTGCGTGTGATAAATTCTAAAATCAAGGAAAAACTTTACTTAAAAAATTCAATGTAGATGACTGGAAAAAATTAAGAAGCAATGTTGAAACAATTGATTCAAATTTTATAAAATCATATAAATAATTTAATTTGCTTTTATAAATCAATTTTATTGTTTTTTATGAAATTAAATTTCAGAAACATTATTATTAAGAGAGAAAGTTGTCTGCTACTAAAAGGAATAATAAACAAAACCTAAAATTTTTAAAATGTCAGATTTCTTTTAATAATAATTATTTTTTGGGGAAAACAATGTAACTGCAACCTTTTCTGCTTCACCTTTCAATTCGCTTCACTTGTTATTCAAATAATACGACCATTATAAATATTCTATTCATCTAGTCACGTTACTTCTTTTTCCGTCCGAAAAAATCCAAAATTTTATTTTAAGAAATCAATTGGTAAAAGACTTTTGCATGTTAAAAGATGTCGATTCAATTCTAAAATAAGAGGGAATTTATCTAAGCAGTTTGCATATTGAATTTCACTTTAAATTTATTTTAATATTTCAGCTGAATTTAAAGCTCATTCGTCTGTTATGGCAACAAAACCAAATTGCCAATTCGGCAGTTACATGATTATAGAGGCGGAAACTTTTACAATGCACGTAGCGTAATATTCAAATTACTGTTATTATTTTCTTTTATTTATTTTTAAGCAAAAATTTAAAGTTTCTTTTTAAATTAGAATGATGCATGCTGACTTATTTCAGCATAGTAATTTTTCATTTTTAATTTACTGAATAAGTGCATTTTAATTCTAATTTTTTTTATTTTTCCATTTCAGGTGCTATTTTAAATTTAATGTAATGAATGTTTCATTAGTGCTCATATGTAAATATGTATCACCAAACGAATAGTTACAAAAGGAAATTAAATCAAAATAATTGTTTTTAAAATGAATATCATCTTTCATGACCTCAAGCAACATAATTGGTTTAACGAAAACCGTTTAATTCTTTTGATTATTCATTATTATCTTTCCTATTAACATTCTCAATCAGAAATTCATTTCAATGTCCTTCGAATCTTTTTCTTGAAGTTAATTTGCTAAATTAAAGCGAGATAAATATATACATGTGTTAATTTCAGATGTTAACATTTGGGCTTTTTTATTTATGTGACATTTATGAAGTATTCTTAGAACCATCATAATATATTACAGCCTGCAAAAGCAATGAAAATATGCAAAACAGAAAATTTTTCATTATTAAAAAAATCAGACGATAAGATTTCCAACTTTTATTATATAATATTTGAATTTTATATTTCTATATATGCATGAACTGTACACCAACTTTGAATCGAAATAAACTGGTTTATTTAAAAACCGAAATACTTGGCCGATATCCAATATAATATAGCTGAGTTTTAAAAAAGTAAGTGAAATGGGATAATTCCAAAGCGTTTGGTAAAATACTCGTAATAAATAAAAATATGCTCATTCGAATTAACGAAACAAAAGAAACTAATATTTTTGAATTTTGGAAAACCTTTCGTAGTTTGTCATAAATGTTTTCAGATTTTTGGTGAAATAAGGAATATTTAGAAAAATCTGTTTAGTTAGATTGTTATTCAAGCTATGCACATTAGGCATTTATTCAGATGTACACATAATTACTACTTTGTGGGCAAACGAATTAGTAATTAGCATAAATATACAAACAACTTTAATAAATGGTCAAATATATATTTTTTTCACGAAATCGATTTTAAAATACATCCAGAACATCACAACATTTATTCAACTGAAGAAACAAATTTAAGTTTTTTTTCGTTAGCATTCAGATATTTACTACTATATATTCAAAATAAATTGAAAATTTAATACTGGTTTCCTATAACTAAAACACATTTCCATTTAGAATTATTTTCAAATAATACAATTATCTTAATATTGAAAACATACTGTACATTTATTAATGTAAATGAAACGTTTAAATCTGTTATCTAAAGTTTTCCATTCACTGATTTTTAATAGCATTATTATTTTTTTAAAAAAAATGTAATAAAGCGTTTCTTTATAATAACTTATTTCTAAATTAAAAATGATTGTTAAAAATAATTATTAATTACAACGAATATTATGATTTATTTCTAAATAAGGAAATGGTTTAATATTAAAAAAAGTGATAAAAAAGTTTCCTTATGATTTATTTCGAAATAAAAGATATAAAATATTCAAAATTATATTTCTGTAGATATATTAATGAAATCTTATACTAAGTCTAAGACAGTGTTCTTATTTCATATCCATTATTAAAAATGCAATGCTACTGATCAATTAACATTAATTTGCTGAATGCTAGTCTGAAAACAATCGCATAATCTAAGATATATTCCTATCCTAGACATTTATGGACTATGATATGCCATAGCTTCTTTGATTCCCAGAATATAAAAAATATCATAATTTTTTAGGAAAACTAAAGTATGAAAATTATAGAAAGCAGAAATTTAAGTATGGTAATACTCCTTATTTAGAAGTATCAGTGAGATTAAGAGATTATTATTTGTATTTATTTCATTTCAATCTTTTTTCGATTGTATAATTTGCATTAACTACATTTTATATTAAAATCTTTATGAAATATTTCTAACTCACACTTTTTGCTTTCAAATTATATATATATATATATATATATATATATATATAT
>JAOUZG010004505.1:1468403-1478964 GCA_026289955.1 Argiope argentata | reverse complement strand
ATTCTGAAATTTATTTTTCCACATTTTTACACAATTAAGAGAAAATCTAGACTTCATTTAAGAATTAAATTTTAATTTTAATTATTTCATATACTGATATTAACAGCGATACGTGATAATGAACGAATTTGGGGACAGGGAAATTTAGAAATTATAAATTCCATTAATTTGTATATTTAAATAAACAAAAACTATTTCAAATATCTTTTTTATTTATATTTGCTTTCATTATCTATTTTTTACAAATGCTTTGGGGTTTTTAATTGTTATATTTCTAAATTGGTTACTTATATTAAAAATACTGCTTCAAAATTAATAGTTATCATACCTTGCATTACGCCTCTTAAAACCACACAAGGGACCCGATTTATCCTTTTCTTCCACATTACGATTTATTTCTATTTGATTTATTCTAGACTTTCTGCAATTCTGAAAAACATTAGCAGTAAATTTGTGGAGGCATTTTTTTAATAGAATGATTATTCTTATCAAAAAATAATTTCCCATGTAGAGTACCAAAAATGAATAAATCAGAATTGCTAGATAAATAACTCTCTTTTACTTGGTAAGAACAATGTTGAACAAAAATGTTGGATGAAGTTACCTGAATTTAAATGACAAGATGTACCTCCTTTTTTCAAGATTTGGGAATTAATCGGCAATTACTCTAACGACTACAGCTTAGTTTCTCTGTTAGAGCTACTGCAACAACGATAGTTTGCATTATGCTCGTTACAAGGGGAGGCTAATTCGTCAGAGGCACCTTATTGATGTTAGTTCATAATAGTTGCGATAACTAATTAATGCTTGTTATACTATGTTAATGATAATTTCGCATCTGACAATCGTTGCTTCGAACTTACAGTAAATTTAAGATAACCGAAAATCAATTTAACCCAAACGAATTTACAATTAAAAAATGATTGGTTCCCATTAATATATGATAAATTTCGAATTCTCGAAATGGTATTTTAGATTGTTAATATTTAATTATTAACATGTATTATAACATATATCATATTTATTTAATTTAAAGGTGTTGTTGAAATTAAGACTATTAAAACATTTTCTAGTTAATATTTAATTATAGCTTAGTTGTATAAAACGAAAATTTGTTTCTTCAAATATTATACCAATATTATTTAATTAATATTTATTTTATTTAACAAATAATGTTATTTTTTTAATCAAAATGCTGAAATCATAAAATAATTCTTATTTATTCATTATGAATAGATTTTTATTGTTCAATAGTTTCAATTATTAGATTAAAACAAATTAAATAGTGTCATATCAGAGAAAGGGCATAAAAGGAAACCAAATTAATTTGTCATATTAAATTCTGAGTAGACATGCAACTTTTTAAAAAAAGGCATGCTTATCGCATTCGAGTATTTTATTTACCGGATTATAATACCCCAATATTCCGCATGAAATACTTTAGTATTGTTTTTGAAGGTAGTTTTCTATTTTTCTTGTACGATAAATTAAATGTCAATTCACATATTTTAAACAATTGTAAGCTCATGTTCAGCAAAATGAGATATCGTACAATTTTTAAGACTATATTAAAAAGATTTTAATTCAGTCAATAATTTGATGAATGCAATTAATTAATATATTTAATAATATTATTAATTACAATAATTAATATATTTATAATTCTAATCCTTTGAACGTAGAAATATTCAATACGGTATTCCCACGCAAAATCGAAATGAAATGAACAATTATATTTAGCGCGATAAGAGTATAGAAAAAAAATGTATTGATTGTTATTTGGAAGAGTTTAAATCTTGCATTGCGTAACTGGAGGACAAACAGGTGAACAAATGTATCATATAAATAAAACTATTTATATTACAATAAAATTCACTAAGATTTAAAAAAATATCAATTAATAGGAGGCATTTGCAGTGCACAGAGTTATAAAGTTATTGTAAAGGATTTAGATACCTATTTCTCCTAAGTTTGGAATCTAAGCCAATTCTTTATTCGAAGTTTCAGCCACTATACCGGTATTCAACGAATTCGGTGAAATAAAATAAGTGGCTTCAATTGTCAGACCAAAAATTGAATTCCCATCACGTTCAAACTAAACGACATAGCCTTTTCGAGCTGTTTGAAAAATGAAAGTTTCTAGAAATTGCATGGGGAAATGATCAGGCTTATGTAATAACTGTTTGGAAAAAAAGCAATATTTTAACAGATACATTCGGCAACCCTATTTGAATACGTAAACGTTTGTTTTCTTGTTTATTCAGAGCATGATTTGAATCTTCTTTTATAACCAGAATTGAGGAATTGAGTAAGGAACTACTTATTCAATAGTTTAAAAAAACGCGAATAAATGTAATTAATTCCAATTATTTTCAGCATGAATTGTAAATTGATTTCGTATTTTTATACTTGAAATGGATCGTGTTATATTATGGATTTAAAAGAATTTACGAAAAAAAAATTGTATTTTTAATCAGATATGATAGTTGAAAATTTATTAACGGCAATCAACTAATTTCAGACGATGAATTCAACTGGCTTTAAGCATTTATATTGTTGAGAATAGTCATCATAATCTCTATATACATTATAGTTTATAACGATTTAGAAATCAGAACTTTACAGAAGATATATGTCTTCTTTTATATTTCGAAAGGAGAAGTTCAGATATCTTCTGTAACAGTTCAGATTTTATAGCTATAGGAATCTATAATTCTTCAGTAGTGAACTTCAACAAGTGGTTAATACTTTTTATTTAGTACATAATTATAGAAGCTGAAATATAGCTTTAGAAACTCTCCACTTTGGGGATGGAGTAGTGAGAAAAGAAATCATGGAAGTAATATATGAGAATCATCATTAATTCAAAAAGTCAGTTACTCTGTCTAATAAAGGAAAATTTACTGTAACTTAAACTGTATACTAAAATTCATTAAAAATATAATTTCAGATCGAATTATTTCATTTAACTAGATATTTTTGGAGACATTATATGAAGCTTTTGATGCCTTCTGCAAAAAAAAAGTCACTCCCTGCATTTTTTAAGTGTACAGAAATTTCATAATTTGGCACATTTGATAAAGTTTATTTACTCCATTTCAACAAAATCTGTGTATCCATTCTGAAATATATTACCTCACTTCCCGATAGCTTAACGTGATTTGTATTTTTCTATAAATTTAATAAACATACATATAAATTGCAGTTCAGCTGTACCATCTTCTACTACACCACTAAAAACGAATCATTGCATTATCAATTCGAGAGCCCTTTGCAACTGTCATGTTTCCAACTCATTATTAGAATAACTAGAATCGTCACACCACTATGTCACAGGATGCAGATAAATGACTTAAGTATGCAGTATAGTTTCGACAAAACAGCCTTTGATCGAAAGTGTCAGCAAGAGATATAAGCCTAAATAAGTTTTTCGTCCCCATTCATTATAATAAATATATATGTAACTCTGGAAATGGCAGCATTTATTTTTTACCCTCTTAAAACGTTTTATTAAAAAATGGTATAAAACCGCTGATGTTTGCTTCCAATGACATATTCAGGAAGTGCATCTGGTTTTCTGGGTGCTTCTGCATTTCAGCTAAAGAAATTTCCAAGGCTATTAATGAATTTTTGTACACATTTTTATAGCTGTTAGAATGACTCATCCTAAACAACAGCAGAGTTCACACTTCCTCTGAAACTTTATGATTCAACATCAATTGAGACGAATTATTCTCAATGCTGGAGACTGCATAGAAGATAAATAAACATTTCAAGCTAATTTGAATTTTGTATTGGCTGTAATTGTATAGTTGCAGAGTTGAGATTGAATGTAAACTTTCATAGTACTATTTTATAGAAAAAATTGCTAAATTTAAAGCATCTTTTTAACAAATATCGTTTATACTTCTCTCTAAAGCCATCCATGACACATCATCCATTTCATTTGCAAGTGATACTGGATCCAATTCTCAAATCCATCAATTACCTACCACAAGAACCATAGTCATATTTTGGTAGCATTTCAGAAAGCTACGTTTTTCATTAAAATTTGCATTTCGAAACTGTACAGTTCAAAAAGGCAGTACAAAATTCCCGTGAATGTAAAATGCAATATTTACAACCGTTTTACAAGTGCGGAATATGAGAAGAAATCCAGAGATGTTGGTGCTATACTCCTTATTTGAACACGATTTAAAATGACGAAGATCTTTATCAGCCTCTAGTAAACATAAAAACAGTAAAATACTTTAAGAAGGTAATCAATAAATATATAAAAATTTAGGTGCATATTTAATGAATAAAATTACAAACTTCCAGCTACCTTTTGTGTAAAAAGGGGTTTTAAGACTTATAAAAGGCAATTTGATTAGATGTTATTCACAACTTATCACTTTTTCATGACTGAAAAAGATTCACATTTCTACAAAAAATAAAAATCCTTTTGATGAATAAAATGTATATTTTTTATTTTCTTAACGCATTAACGCAGTAATTTTTATAATTTAAATTAATTATGTTTGTATCCTATTTTAAGGACTAATAAGGGATATTTTGAAATATATTTCATTGTTAAGAACGTTTAAATTTCTATTGCTCATAATGTAGCTTAATACTACATTCGACTGAAATATAAAGAAAAAAAAATAACATTTTATAAAAAAATTTAGCATTAACACTAATTTTAGAATTGATGAAGATGAAATAATAAATTAAAAGTGAATTTATTCATTGTAATAAATTAATTTTTGAGAATAACAATCAGATTTAACGATATACTTATTAAAAGATTCAATAAAATCTCAATTATTTCTGTAATTTTTATCTAATAAATAATTTTCTAATTAGGTAATAAATTGCCTTAATTTGTATTTAGAGAAAATATTACTGAAAGCGCTAAGGATTGTAATAAAGTCACTAAAAAGAAATGTATATATATAAATAAAAGTTCATTATTCAAAGGTTCTTCAAGATTAAGCTTCATTATAAAAAAGGCGATTACTTTTTATTAAGACAAAGCTTTTTCCTACATTTTATACATATAAATATTCGAAAACTTCAATTCAGTGTTTTTACGTCGGAACACGACGTAATTATGATAAATATTTCCTCTTATAGCTTTTTTCTAAATATTTTCTTAAACTACTTTTTCTAAAAAAATGAGAACTATCATTTAAAAAAGTACTTAACTCGTGTATTAAAATAGAACATGCAAGTAATTAAGCGAGGTTGCACCAAAAAAAATTGCATAAAAAATCTAACTCTTTGGAAATTATTTGCTCTTAGGAAATACTTAAAACTTGAGTTAAGTGATTTATTGTTAAGACAATTATATTTCTGAATAAACTTATGAAGAGGTTTTACGCATATATTTTGTGAAGTAAGTTTATTTCTTGCAATAAAAGGGTCTTACTTATAGAAAATTGATTTAATTATTTAATTAAGGATTTTCAACTAACAGCTCGTATATTTACAGAAATGTGATGTATCAGCCATATCCAGAGCACAATGTAGCAATTTTAACAATGTATAGTTTTATAATTAAATTAAAAAAATTATGATATATATATATTTTTTGCATTGGACTTAAAGCAGACTTAGTTCATCTTGCCTATTCGTCAAATTTTCAAAATTAACTATGAAAGAATCATCAGGCGGAAACTAAAATCCAGAATTTCTCGGTTTTACTAGAAAAAAATTCAATTTATAATATTCTAAAATATTCGCAATTAATTTAAGAAAAAAGAAAGAACTTATTACATTATTATCTTCACAGAATATGCCATATTTACTTTTCTTTATCAACTGTGATATCGATTGATATAGATTTATCTTCAGAATTGAGATTCATTTTATTTAAAAAAAGATATTTTCAGATGCTGAAATTTGCCTTATCAAAAATTGCTCTAGCTTAAGTTTTTTTAAAAAATAATATTCTCTTCAAAATCATTTAAAGATAAAAAATAAAATTTTAATTTTAATTCTGGCCATTCCTTTATTTTTTTATATGGAATTTTAAAAGAAAGTACAGAACATGCTTCGATAATGCAGAAATCCGAAGCAGGCTATCAGAGAGATTCCTTTTATTTATAACGTTTTTGATGATGAAGATTTTGTTATGAAGTTTTAAAAAATTTCCTATACAATAAATTTATATTCTGACAGTGAATAATAGAAAGAAATGAGCAAGAAAGCATTCATAAAATGCTATTAAGGATGTTCCAAAAATAATGAACCCCATAAATGTGAATGAAATTATAAAATTATTATATGTTATGAATATTTTATTAATGAAGTTATATAATTTAAAACTCTAATTACTAAAGATCATTGAATAAAAAAATAATTTGAAGTTAAAAAATACATATTGTTAGTTACTAAATCAAATCACTTATTTGTTATATAATAATTTGAAATAATAATGCTGCAATATATAATATATATCTATGAAACATTGCGAATTGCTTCTGATGCGGTTATTTCCTTACAAGATGATTTGAAGAAAAAGCATAAATCTATACGCAAATGTTAATTTTTGCAGTCACAATTTTACTCATTATATATTTTTTTAATCACTAATAGTTTAATTTAAAATAATAATAGTAATGTATAATGACTGAGCTCAATATCTAAGTTAGAGTTTTAGTTATATAAACATAAAGATTATATTTTATTGAACTATGTATCCTCGATCGATCTGCAGATATCTGTACAAAAATAACCAGAGCAATTATTAGAGCTATCATAAATTTAATGGCAAAATAATATGTCATATTATATCATAGGAATTATAGCCTTCTCTTTAGCTCATAAACTTATTTCCTGACGAGGGAAGCGTCTCCCAGAAATAGATATTAGTGATTCCAACCGTGGAACGTTCATCGCCAAAGTCTCGAAGATTACGTTCCTCATAACTTCAAATAAAAGGATCAAATTGCTTTCATCTAGGACGCCAAATAGTGATGCGTCTTTCTTATATAAACAATAAAAAGCGATCTTCTTCCGACAAATCACACGCGGCTACCGGCCTCCTATTTCTACACATCTAAATTATTAGCTGTCATCTAATAGTGCACCTCAGAGGCTCATTCGAGGGTTCTTTGATTATAACCTCAACTACTTTCATCAGTAAATGTGCTATGTTTATGCTTCAAAGGCAGTTCCGAAGTCGTGTCAAATAACGTCGCCGCTGTCATTTGAGAAGATGTAATCGGCTATTCTCGGCTGGGAGGATTTCTGTTCCTTTGAAGTAATGACTCGCTATCTCAAAGAGAAATGCAGTGACGACGGGAATTAGCAATGCATTAAATACTGCTATTCGGAAGGAGTAGCCCTTATCCATAATGCCAGGTTTTCTTAAATAGTGGTTTTGCTCCTATGTAAATAACTAAATAGTAATTAGAGAATAATAAAAAGGTTAATTAGCTCAAAGCCAATAAGAGTTTGGTGGTGTAAATGTATTCATAAATTGCGACCAAGTCCTTAAAACATGACACTGTTTCAAATGAATATCAGATTTATAATTTATTACAAAAATTAAGTAATATTCGCTAAACGATAAATATGAAGAATCATGATATGTGAATGAATGAAAATAAATAACTACATTTTTTTTTCAGTTATGAGTTGTGTTATATTATTTGAGGCAAACTCAATGATAAAAGTATTAAACTAACATAAACGAGATAAAGAAAGTTTTTAAATACAATTGTTAATTTTTTTTATAAATCTAAAACAATTTAAATGAATTTGAGGATAAGTAATATTTTAAGAATAAGAATATTCAAAAGAATATATTTACGGATTAAATGTAAATTAAATTTGAATGAAAAAGAATAAATTTGGTGATCAACCAATATTTACCTTTAAATAGATATGATGTAATTATTTGGATATAGTGAATTTTCGAAATGGTAGAAGCTTTTCATTTCGTTACCACACAAAGGTATTTATTATTTTGTACTAATTTTATGAAATAATAAAGTTTTTGAATTCAAGACATATATAATTTTATAATTTTTCTGATACTCATGTTTTGATGGGGAGCATTTCAATGTTTCTTGTCTTACACTTAATCCAAATGACCAAGAATGTAGATGGGGAATTATATTTTCTTCAATTAATAAGACATAAAATTTATTGATAAATGGTTCTCAAAATAAACAAAGAAACTGTCAAATTAAGGCAACACCAATAGCTCTATTTTAACAGATCTAAAAACATGAAAAAAGTTTTATTTTTGAATCTAATTAAAAAGGTACAATTGTGCCTAGAAACCGCCAATGCTGCTACTATTAAAATACAGATTACTTCAACCAAATCAGTAAAAACCTTAATTCAATACAAACAAAAATAATAAAAAAATAAAAATTATCTATCTATCTTCTATCTATCTATTTACCTCTCTCTCTCTCTCTCTCTCTCTATATATATATATATATATATATATATATATATAGATAGATAGATAGATAGATAGTGGATTTGTTTTCCACCCTTATTTTAACATATTATTTAAATATTTTAATTTTAAAATTGAATATATTTTAAAAGTTTCTAATTTGTAAGAAAAAAAAGACAGAAACTTGTTCCTTCAGCCCAACTAAAAAAATATTTTCAAATCTTAAACTAATAAAACCCTCTATTATATTTACCCAGGGAAGAATTCCCAGCTATACATTTCTGGTTAAATGGAAATCACATGCTGAAATTAATTTCCATTTTAATTAAATTTTGTTTCTACATGATAACAATACTGTTTGTTAGTTCTGTTTTCGCTTAATTTCACTTTTGTGGATTAAATCAGAGAACTTAGAGCTCAGTGATTAATTAGTTAATTCTGTTAATGTTTACAATTAGTATCTAATTAGTATACTATATATGTCTACAGTTAGTTCCACTGCTTATGTCTACAGTTTCTAAATAAAGCTTTACATTTGCCTTAAGCTAGTTTCTAAATAAAGGTTACTATAAGCCAACAGTTGATTTCTGTTTAACTGTATATTTCTATATACTCAAGACCTTGTACCGTGTATCAATTTGCAATTAAATCTTATTTCATTAGCATAGAAATTGCTGGGTTGAATTAACGCCTGCAATGACAGCATCTGAGAATTTATTTTCTTTGAAATAAAATAGAATTTAATATGAACTAACTTTCGAACAAATAAAGTTCTCTATCTCAGGCTATGTATTTTTATATGTATTCAAAATTATCGAAATGAATTTTTGATTTAACCGTTTTCTTCAACTTTAATTACGATTTTTCAAGATTTGTTTTCAATTTTCTCTAAAAACCAATTATAGGGAAAGGATAAGAACTTGTAAGGATGAAAATTCTCAATTAGGTATTTTTTTATCATTGATTTATCAATTATTCTTTGCGCAAGAAAATATAAATTAAAATTCATCATTTTCCTAAAAAATAGACAGTTTAAAGTCTTTTGAATATTTTTGCAAATATGGGCATTAATGTTGATAAAAAACAACAACAAAGATTTAAATCTCGAAATGAATATTTCTATAAAACAATTCTTAATAGCTTACAATAAAAATAACCAAAAGCCTCTTCAAGCTTTAGTTACATTTCAAACTATCTCTAGGGTTTAATCTAATTTAATGCCTTAACTTTTAATCTAATTTAATGCCTTAACTTAGAAAATATGAAAGCACTTTTGCCTTTTTCCCATTCATTAAGGGATAAAACAGGCAGTCTGCGGGGGGACTTTTGGGGGGATATATAATTTCTTTTTTTCCCTTATTCTTCCTTCATCTTAATAATAATCAATAGAAAATTCGCACCTAAGGTGATACAAATTTACACAGTAAAACAAGGAAAAGCTCCCTATTGAAAGGAGGAGACAATTTTTAAATGATCCATAATATAATCGGTCTATACATGAAGGAAAAATTCTACTTCTATTTTTTTTAAATAATCATCAAAGTGTTAGTTGGAATTCCATCTAGAAAGAAAAACCAACTTTCGGTAAATGGAATTTGATCTGGAATTTTTCAGATGAATGAAAGTTTAAGAATATTTAAATTTTTAGTTATATAAAATTATTAAAACTTCGTTTATATAAGATTAACATTTCTCAAAAGTGTAAGAGATTTCTTAACTATATATAAGGTTTAGAAGTGTCTTTGTGAATATATATCAGAAGTGTCATTGTGAATATGTATACGCATGTGCGTGTATGTATGTATTCATGATAGTATTGTGTATATATACAGATAGTATTGTGTATAATACATACTGTCTAACTTATTAAGTACTAAGTCCTCTATTTAACTCAATATGAACACAATCACGGTCCGATGAATCATAGAAGCAGTCGCTGATAACTTGTCGTGTTCAAATAGAAGGCTCTGTACTGGTAATTTATATATGATTATATGCTACATTTGCACTTTTGAAGAATTTATTAGAGGTAAAATAAGTTAAAAGATATAAATTGTTCACATAATAACATATATATATATATATATATATATATATATATATATATATATACATATATATATATATATATATATATATATATATATATATATATATATA
>JAOUZG010004505.1:1365047-1468393 GCA_026289955.1 Argiope argentata | reverse complement strand
ATATATATATATATATATATATATATATATATATATATATATATATAATTTCTATACTGTTTTATCAAACTTCGGGAAAAGGCATGCATACTAAAGATGAAGTGAATAAAATAACACTAAAAGACGTATGAAAAAAAATAAAAGCAGAATAAAGGTGTAAAGATCTGGAATGAAATGGTATAATAATACTGAAAAAAAAAATTAAAACGTTGTTCTGAAACAAAATTGTATTGCAGCATTCAGTGTTTATCGCTAGAGTAATATTTTGTCTGAATTATATATATTTTTTGTTATATTGTGAAAGAAAATAATACCTAGTAAAGGCTAGTTCAACATCATTAATAACGAGATATTGACTCCCTTTAAAACTTCTAAAACAAGCAGAATACTAACATGAAGCCTTTTTGACATGAGGCATTATTCACCACTCATACATTAGTTGAGCAATCGATTTAGAGCTCTCATCACTAAATTTATTTTAAGAAAATAACATAAGTCGTAACCATTACCCTTTCTCTTGATGAGAATTTGATAGTATATAGCAGCTACTTAATAGCGGAAATGGAGAAAAGGCTGTTATTTGAGCTTTAAATAGCAAAGATTTCTTTTTCCCCTCCTCAGTACCAGAAGATCCATTTATTATTCGCCATTTTCACTCTAATACAGATTGCTACTGGTACAGTGTGAAAAAATAAAAGTCCCTGCCTTTATTCCCTTTTGATCTATGAGCTGGACGTAACAATTTTGTTTTCAGCGTCTTTTGTATTACTTTTTATTTTAATGCTTTTTCATTGTTTCTTTCAAATGCCAGTTTTACTATTTTGCACTCGTTTTTCTGGCAGGTGTTCAAGTATGATTAGTTAAAATAGGGTTTTTCAGTTACAAAATATTCTTTTACAAAATGTTCTTGCTCATAGCAATGAAACGAAATTACCATTATCGATTCAGGTAATGGTAACTTCATAGATTAATTACCAGCATGTTATTCTGGAATTTGGCATTAATCACGATAAATCTGATAAAATAACTAGAGTAGATCATTAAAAATGGTTCAGTGCTACTGTTAAATAATACATTTAAGATTATTTAACAGTAGTATTTAAGATATTTTAAGATATATTTTTTTTAAATACAAGTTATTGAAATTTATATCTGGTAAATGAAAACTCAGAAATATTTTCGAAATAGATAAGTCTTTCTCATATAAATTACTAATTTTTTAATATAATAAATTTAAAATTTATAATTTTAATATAATAAATTATTAATTTTTTAATATAATATAGTAAAAATTTTCAAAAACCATTTAAAAAAATGTAAAAATTACAATACTTGTGAAACATAGTTACAATACTTGTGAACAAAGTTTAGAAAAAAAAAATATTGTATATTAAAAATTAAGTTTAATGTTAAAACTTTAAAGGAAATAATTTTGCATATATCAACTATATTGGACATATCATATAAAGATTTTTAATTTGAATTTTTGACTTGAAATGGAATCTTGTGAGCCTTTTTCTGTCTTCCAATCTATCAAAGTAAAATTAAAACTCACTTTTAATCAATGGAAAATTTTGTTTCAAATTTTGTTCTCTCTTTTTTGTCAAAAGTGTTTTTTTTTTCAATTACTTGAATATAACTTACATAATAACTTACTCTCCAGTTAAAATATATTTAATTTCTTTTTATTCTTTATAAATAAAGAACAAGCAGAGATTCATTTTTTCGTTGAGTCTTCAGATGCAGATTATAAAATCTCATCATTTTGCAATCGATCTATTGTTATCAAAATTGAATCAATTATTACACTATCAGATTTGGAATAAAAGAAAAAGGTGAAAAATATATAACAACATTTATTGAAATAATTAAGTAATTGTATAAAGAAAAATAGATAAGTAATAAATATCATATAAATAGTTTTTGTTCATCATTTGTTTTAAAAATTAATTATTTAGAAAAAGTAACAAATAAAGAAAAACAAAAAAAAAAAATGAACATTTCGGAGATGGGAGAAACTTATATCATCATACATATATAAATTATTTGTATACATAACTCCGTATATATATATATATATATATATATATATATATATATATATATATATATGTACTCAGTCGATGCATATTCACAGTTTTACAAATTAAAAAAAAACGTTGTGATCATTTCTATAATAGTTATTATAATTCCATTTAAGGCCCTATGAATTATATGTAAAAACATATTTAATTTTTCACTGAACCAATATTGCACAGACACTTTTTGTTTCAAATGATGAAAAGGTAATTCATCAAAGTTTTATTTTCTTATAATATAAAACATTGATGTTTCTTCAGAAATCGGAATGTTAACACTAAATTTCAGCAATATATCGTATTTTATTAAAAAGAAAATAAATTGATAACTTGTTTTGCTTTTTGAAAACACAGGCTCTAATAAAATATCTTTTCTGATATAGAAAATAATCTTTTCTTTTTCAATGAAATTGATGTTTCTGGTTTCAGATGGGTTGTTAGGTTTCTGTTTTGTTTTGTTTTTACTTTTCTTGTTCTACTGGTTTCTCCTAGAAGAACCTTTCACGATTACTCGCATAAATAAATAAATGAAGTGTCGAAGTTGTTGAAATGATCCTTTACAATTCACTATCGGATACATAGTTTTTTTCTTTATTCTCTTAGGAAAATTCATCTCTCTGAATAGCTTTGGGGCATATACGACAATCGCTATTTATTTCACCGTCTTCATCTCGTTATCTGAAATCTTCTCAGAGATTTGATTATTACTTGTACGTTATTTTTACATTGAATGCAAAGAACAACACAAACCGTCGCATTTAAAAATAATGAAACAATATCAAAGGGAGTTTTGTCAGGGAAAAGAAAAAGAAGAAGGATTGAATGCAATCTTTTAACTAACTTTTTTTCTACCACTGCTTTGCTTCAAGTTGTTTCTTTCGAAACAGATAGGAAAAGTGAAAATGTAATTATCTAAAAGCTTTTATTTTTATTCCAATCTATGCTCTAAATTATTTGTTTAATTATTTAAGCAATTTTTGTACATCGTTTCTTCAAACAACACCTACGCATTTTTTAAGCAAAATTTTTGAAATAAACAAATATCAGTGAAAATAAGAAGTTATTTTCTAATATATAAAAGCTAAAGATTAAGATATAATGGATTTAAGATTTTAAATTGACATCTAAGACCCTATTTGAAGTTTGAAAGAAAATAAATAATGCTTAATATTTCAAGTATTTAGTAGCAAATTGAATTTCTTACTTTTAAAGAAAATTAACTAATGAGAATATCTGGTATATCCCTTTTGTAAAGCTTTCAAAACTATATATTTAATGACACCCTAAACAAGGGTATAATTTAATCACCATAAAAAATAAGATTATAATTGTAATTAAATTTTTATAAAATATCCACTTATTTTTTATTCTTAAAAGAAATTTCTTTTCTTGCTCTTACTTGATCAACAAAGCAACCATATTGACCTGACGTTATGGGCGTATCATTTAAAAAAATCTAAATAAAAAATGCTCTGAGATTAAATTATTTCAACATGAAAAATTTCTTACCTGAAATTAATAATAGTTTTAGGGATTTTTTTTTAAATATAAGTTTTTGTTTCATTTTTAAAAATGCGATTTACAGATAATGAATTAAATTTACTATCTGAAATGATCTAATAATTCTAATTCTTGTATCAAATATTTAAAATCTCTAGATATTATATCCTAGAAATTATTTTAGAATTACAAATTGTGGTGATTGATACATTTTTCACAGTCAGATAGAGAATGAAACAATAAATTAAATTCAAACAATTTATGCCATATTTTCTGATCAACTGCTTCAAAGAATATAAATTATAGCAATGAAAACTTTTATTCTAAATGTGGAAGGATAAAAGATGTAAAAAAGATTCGTATAAATATATAATAACGTGTTGGAATAATGTCATTTCCAGTATTTGTCATTACTATATTTCTATTTCATGGAAATAAGTTTTTAGAGAAAAAAATATTAATTATTAAAAGATAAAGATATTAATATCAAGTTATTTTATTTTCTATCATTTAAGAAAACGTGAATTTCAAGCAAATCATAAATTTTATATTTCGAGAAAAAATGCTGCAATAATAAAACGATAGATGACCAAAAGCAATTACACTAGCTAGAATGCTGAATTGCATTTTCTTGTCTAAAATAAACAAATTTCCCACATGGAAATTTGTATTTGCGTGATCAAAAACCGTTTAGTTCCTATGAATAAAAGAACGAAAAAGTGGAACATCAATCTTTTTTTTTATCGCTTAACCTGAAAATTAAACTTTCCAATCGATTAATTATATTATGTTTAAAATGTAGCGAGCAAATGCGCAGTTTTAAATATCGTGCCACATAACGAGATGATGTTCTGAGAAGATTTGCATTATGTCGCTTAAAACATAAAAACGGCCGTAGCATGCTGAAACTACTCGAATGTTGTTCTGCATAATACATTACAATGAATTATTTTTTTAAAAAAATATTTTAATGCATTTCGAAAAGAATTCTTTACAGTATAGATTTCCATTTGCGCAAAAGTGTTATAATTTGCATTATCGGCTCTATTTCAGTTAGGCTTTGTTTTTGTTTTTATTTTACACTAATTAAAACGTGAATTCATGTATAAATAAATTACGAGGAGGACGATAGATAATGATTCAGAAAATTAACTAACTAAGCTGCAACTCGATTTTAAAAATAAAATATTTTATTTAATAAATATTAATTCCTATCAAATTTTATTCTAAATTAATTGATTTTTGGACCAAAAACACGTTTTCGTTTGAGAGTAAACTAAGAACTAAGAAGAAGTTCCATTTTCTCTGCTATCTAATTACATTAAATATTTTATTGCGTAACCGTTTCCCTCTATATTTTAGATATATTTAATATCTTCGAACTGCCATTTCAAATAAATCTAAAATCTGAATACTAAGTCCTATTTGCAAGTATATTGGAGCCAAATGAACTCGTTATTTTTATTTCATTCTGCAGAAGCAATCTCAAAAAAGTCATTGACGTATTATACAAAACCTTCTCTTCTTCCATTTTAAATATTAGATTTAGTATATTTTTTTTTCATTGACATAAAATTATGCATTGCAATGAAACGAGATTTGAAATGAAATTAATATAGTTCTTCATCTTATATTAGTTTCTTCATAGTTTTAGAATAATTTTCTATAAAAATAATTTTATTAAATAAACGTAAGACAGCTAATATGTTAGACTGAAAGTTCAATCATCATAAAAATTATTCATGGTCATTCCCTTTTGGGTAATAATTGTTTGTGATTTTATTTGACATTCGGAAGAAAGAAATAACTTTTTCAATACTAGGTTAAATCTATTTTTCCAAAGGAAGAATAGTGCAATTAAATAATACATCAAAATAAAATGAGATATTATTTTTTTTATCAAGAAGGCACATAATGTTGTGTTTCAAATAAGCATCATATACATTCGTTTCACATGAAATGTAAGCACTATGTACACTTCAAGTAAACTTTTATTACTATATTTAAATTTTTAATTTAATGAAGATGTAATAAAAAGGGGTTATAGAATTATTTATCAATTTAAGGAATTCTTTTCTTTTCAAATAAGTTTAAAGATTTCAAATAAACTTAATTGATTTTTATTTAATCACTTTTTATATAAAAGAACCTAGATTATTTATATTAGCATAATTCTTAAATTCTGCAATATGAATTTACTTTATACAAATAAGAGTTAATTCAGTATTGTTATTCCTAAAACTTGAATTCATAGCATATTATGAATAATTTTTTCAAAATTTTCCGAAACGAACAAAATTACAAAAATAAAAATTCTTATTACATTCTTTCATTTCAAGGACGCTTGTATGAACTTTGAAATTGAATTTTCATACCTTAAATAACATGTATAGCTAAAAAAATAATTGTGATTTTTATTCGAAAGAGAAATATGCAAAGGAAGTTATCAATAATTATTCATTCCAACGAGAAACTTTAATAAAACATCCTTGCATTTTCTTAATGTAAAAAGAGATTTAATTAAATTGATCATCCGGAATATATTTTCTCAATAATTAAGAAAGGTTAAGATGATTAAAGTTAGATTGTGATGTTTTTTTTTTCTGAAAGATTAGTTCTGATCTTATTTTTCAAGTGCATAAAGGAAGTAAGTGAATTTCCATTTTATTATTTGTTTCCATTGTATTATCAGGTGGTGAAAAAAATTCCCTGTTTCCGTTTAATAAAGGATATTCAAACATAAAATGCTTTGAAATGCCTTGAAATTATTTATCCGAACAAATAAGTTTGGAATTTTGTTTTGATTAGTAATGAAAAAACGCAATTATTTATAAACTATAAAATATATTAATTTAATATGAATTACAATTATTCAATTACAAGAAAGCACAGAATAATATATTCAGGAAATAATCCTTCAACAGCATCCATGCTAATAATAAAAGACAATATTTCTCTGTGTATCTATTAGCTATCTATATTATATACAGTGTGAATTAAAGCTACCATATTTGGTGCAAATATTATTTGGAATTTATTTATTAATGAAGTATATTTTTGTAGTTATATTTAATTAAAAACTAAAACATATTTTTGGCAACAATTTCTGAAAATATTGTAACATAACATTTATTTTTAAGTCTTTTAAAAATTAGAAATATTATTTTTCAATGATGCTAGATTAGGTGTGTAAATTTTCCCTTGTATTTTTTATGGAACAAAGGAATAATTTTCAACAATTTTTTTTTTAATTTTCGCAATGAAATACAAAAAAAAAAATATTTATCTGCTATATCAACCACCTCACTTTTTTAAGGTTGTGAAACATTATTTTTATGTCAGAAGTTTAAGTAAAGTTTAAGAGAATCACAGTAAGACTACATTTTCACGAAAAAAACACATCTAATAAGAAAATTAAGTTCTTAGTCATGGAACGTTTAATAGTATAATGATGAAATAAAATCTGATTTCAATATGAAAGCTAACACACCCATTATCGATAAAAGGTGGAAACACCAGTTTATATATCAAATAGATATTTAAAATGAATTTTTGAACGGATTATTAATGTCATGTATAAAAGATTTAATGCCGGTGTCCTGGCACAGAGGTAGCTTTGTCTTCCACGTGATCTGGGCCTCCCGGGTTCGAGTTCCAGTTCAAGAATGGCGTTCTTTTGTGTTCTATTTGTAAAGTAAAGGAATGTTCCCCATCACCATCCACTGTAAAAAGGGGCTGTTCAAGCGAATGTGATGAGTATGTAGCTAAAATCGCACTCTTAACCCTAGTTGGAGCTACTTCAAAAACAAGGGACGCTCCATCGGCTTAAATCTGCTGATGCATCAGCGAGCCTATTCATGTTAAGTACCATTAGTAACAAAAACAATAACAGAGATTTAATTAAAGCAAGATTTTTGCATGAAAAACCAATATTCAAAGGTGGTTATTTGGTCTCTGAAGATGGGTAGTTGTACATAGTTGATCTCTTTCATATTATGGGAATGTTTGAGTAATACGCAATCTGTTGGGAACACCACCATATTGACAAATATTTATCAATGCACATGTAAACCGTCAGTGATTTACTTTTCCCTAAAGACAGAACACTTTTGATAAGAATTGCTATAATAATTGAGTAATAATGATACATTGATCTGCTTATTTTAATCAAAGTCAAAATGAAGAGGCACGAACTAAAATGAAATATTTTCTAAAATAAAGCACAAGAAAATTTTTTTATAACATTTTTATAATCCTAAAACTAATAAAATTTAATCTTCTACAACGTAAAAAAACTGATAAATGTAACGTAAGTAGATTTTCGAGCTATAAAATTTAAATTGTTTTGTTAACTAGCTCTGCATAGATGCATTTAAAGTGCCCTACAAAATTGTTTGGTTTGTTGTCAAAAAGAAGAAACTAACTTTAGCGAGTTTCATCTGATTCTGAAATAGATAGAAACATTGTTATAAAATGAAAAATTTTCCTATTTTTGTGGGGAAAAAATCTTTTTCGCAAAAACAGAATATATTTTCTGTAAATAATATTTACAGCAATATCTTCTTTAACAACATATCTTCTTAGCAACAATTTGTTAGGGGAATTTATAATTTAAAATTAATTTTAATTTTGAATTAATATAAAAACCAATTTTCGTTATCCGCTCTACAAATATCTTGATAATCATCAAATTATGAGATGTAAAAATGTTTTGATTGGGCTGTATGAATAATGCAAGGTGACTAATCCATTATATTCATAAAAAATTTATATCATCGAAACAGTATATCAATGACCAAAAATACAAGTGAAAATATCATAAAAAGTACAATGACTGTAGACATTTTATTTATACGTATTCCAACATCCTAGCACAGAGATAGCGCGTCTTAACTGCGGTGTAGACGGCCTGGGTTAGAGTTCCGGTTCGGGAAAGGTTGTTCTTCATATGTTCTAACTATAAGATGTGCAAACAGAGGCTGTGCATGTGAATGTGATACGCGAGTACCTAAGACGTGCCCATGGCCCTATTTGGCGCTACTGAAAAGGTGCACCATCGGCTTAAAATCGTTGACTGCATCAGGAAATTTATCCATGGCAAGTGCCATTAGAATCAACAACAATATTTATACATATATTGCTCTAAAAATGATCAAGAAATATCATAAGATAGATTCTACTGTAAGTACCAAGATTTTTGAAATAAATTTCATTTATGTGTAATTACCGCTAGCATCATCTTAAAAATGATATTACTTATCAATTAATAGAATCAGCAAACCTTTAGAAACATTTATACATTTTTAAACGAATGTTATATTTTTAAAAATATAATAATTTTTAATGATATCATGAGCTTTGCATAAAAGATATTCTTTGATTTAATCTGCTCAATAATTTTTTTTACCTAATTATATTCCAAAATTGTATGTTGTTAATGAAATATGATGCATAAGGGTTTCTTGTTCTTGTTCTTGTTAATTTTCTTAAAATAAATTCAGTTGCCATATGCTTATATATGTGTGTGTGTGTGTGTGTGTAATGGCTCTCATATGATGACATTTTTAAAACGTTAAAGAGAAGTCTTTTTCATTGGCAGTCCATCAGCAGAGTGTATTATTTTTGGCTCTGTCTCGTGTTATTACCCCTGAGGAGAACAACGAATCTAAAAAATGATCTATAGTTAGGATGCTGGAGAAGATTCAATGATGTGAATCAGCTGTTCTTTTAAGTTCTTCTGTCTTCACCAATGTATACATCAGAAATTGTTATAATCACTTAGTATTATTTTAATAATACTACAAAATTTTAATTTTTTCAAACTGCTCGATTTATATCACTGAATGCTTATAATAAGAATAATCTTATTTATAGCAAAGTATTATAAATATAGACATTGATTCAATAAAACAGATTATTTTCAGAAATATGCTATTCAGAAGACAAGAAAAATTGTCAGACATCAATAAAAATAAAAGGAAATAATATAATTATTTTAAAAAAATCGATTCCTTCTTAGATAAACAAAAAATATTTAAATACTTTTTCATGAAATAGTTTTAGCAATTATAAATAATTTATTTAATTATTTATAAATTAATTTCATTAATATGTTAATATAATTAATATTATAAATATAATATAATATAATATAAATATAATATAATTAATAATTATAATATAATTAATATTATATTATTATTAATTATATTACTTTATATTATTATTAATTTACTTTATTCATTATAATTATAATTGGTATTTAATTTATATTATTATTAATATTATTTTATTATTAATTATATTCCTTTATTAATTAACATAATTATTATATTGATTTTCGCTAGAATTGAATTCGTATTCTTCACCTTCACGTGAAAAATACTGACATCTTTGCATTTTATAGATGGAGCTACTGCTTGCCGATTTCATTTTAAATTACAACCTGCTAAAACCTGCTATTAAAAGTATTAAAAATTAATTAAATTTGATTTATGAAATAATATTTAAAAAATAATTATAATTGCTATTGCCATCCAATAGAAGCTAAAAAAATATTTTTGGGTAGATGAATAAAAGCTATTTTATTAACGATTGAAAATGTGAACAAAATATATATAGGGAGAGAATGAACCAATATTAGGAACTGGACAATAACAGACGAAATATCTCTGATAAAAATGATTTTCTTTTTACCTTCTCATGTATACCAGCTATTGTAATATTTAGAAAAATCGAAATCGAGATATTTGACGAATTTACATATTTCAGACCTTCCTAAATCCAGATTATAAAATTTTGAAATTATTTCTGTGAACTCAATACCTAAGAAACCTTTTTTTCATGAAACCTGAAATTCAGAATATGATTTGCTTATAAAATGAAGAGATTTCCATTTAATTTTCATAAAAATTCATTCAGAGTAAGACTGTCTGGTCTGCTTTCTGAATATATATAGGCACGGTAAAATCAGAACATAAAAGAACCTCTTAAATGAAGAGGTACTCTTGAAAAAGAGTATCTATTAAATATTATGGTGCTTTTGAAAATAATTGCATGCCAAAGATTAATCATAAAATATCATACATTAGATTAAATAGAAATGCCAGCATTTAAATCGCACATTAGTACCATTTTTTGTAAGCATTATTCACCTGTTGACTGCAATCAATATACTGAACCTTTTTACTCGAACATACTGCATATAGCTCTCATGTGCTCATTTCTCTCATGTGCTCATTGCTCTCATATGTTCATTGCTACCATTTTCTCATTGCAAAATGTGAGCATTCTCAGTGCAAAGAAAGTAATGTGCTCTTTGCTCTTAAAGCGAAAATATAAATCTCAGTATTCCGGGATTTCCCGTCTTTACCTAAGCACTGTAAGTTTACACAAGAGTAGGAATTAACACCTTTATTAAGAAACTTTCTGGAAACCTGTTTTTTTGGGGGGTGGGGGATCACACCTTTTTTTTAGCTTAGAATTGTTTACTTTATAAAGATAAGACAAATCGATATTCAGAATTAATGACTATTCTTTGTACAACGGTTTTTCTTAGAATTCATTATCAATATCAATTTTAAGTAAAATTTTCTTATCATTTGAAAAGTTTTTTTTTACTACAGACTACATGTAATTTTTCCTTTAAATGTTTTTACTTTTTTGCAATTTTAATAAATGCAAGTTTTGTTTATGATGTTTTGTAATTTAGTTTTATTCTCATAATATTCGGATTTAATGGACCATAATTTTGTTTTAATTACATTTTGTTCACATTTATTGTGATAAAAGACCAACATTTCTAGACAATTTCAAAACTGAAATTTATCTGAAATTTTGTAAAGATTGCATGGTACTTGAGATAGAATAGTAAATGTTATTTATGAATAATTCCCTTGGAAAAAATTACATATATAAAAAAGTTCTTTTGAAAAAAACTCTCACGAAGTACAATATAATTATAATAATGAAATAATACTATTGAAATTTAATATTTGTAAATTTTTTTTCAAGCCTAAATAATATTAAGTAACATTAAAAAAAACTTGTTTACAAAACTGCTTCATAAGTTCTATTATGAAAAAAAAAATTGTTCATTGATGGTATTGAAGTTTAAATGAAAAAAGTAGCAAAAATAAATGTTTCTTTGATGTTTGCCTTATTTATATTGAAATTTTATTTTAATACTAGCATTTTTCAAATCCTGAATTAAAATATAAAATAAACATAAAAGTTTTGTCAGTTTGAAATCCTAATTCATAATTTGTGTCATGAAGTCTAATAGGAGTTAGTTTAAAAAACTTAGATCTCAATTTCAACTCATATAAAAATGGAATTCTAATAAAAAGCGAATCATATAAAATAAATGAAGAAATACTAGTAACTAAATATAATCTGACATTTATTACCTTGCAGTGTATTGTCAGTTGCATGCATAAATAAGTTATAGGTACTACAGGATTTAAGGAAAAAAATATGATTTTGTAATTACGGAATTTCTTCCGTTGTTTCTTATTAAAATAATTATAAATAGATCATCAGAATTATATTTCTTAGATTAGGGATGCATATAAAGACCTTTCAAGATATATTTATTATATATGATGAATTATTCCTTTTTCTAGAAAATGAATAAAACATCATATTTCAAATTCAGTCACATTTAGATTACATTTATATTTTGTAATTCAATATTTTCATATTTAGCTTATTAGGAAGGACATCTTCGTTGTATTTTGCAGAATGAAACGCATGATAATTGTAACTGGGATATAGAAATGATTTCTCATTTGTTTTTATGTATGTTGAGAAAAATTGTCGTATCATTTTTTTTCCTAAAATTATTTTATCTCTTTCTCATATATGCTGAAGTAATTTATAATACGTAAGTAAATGTAGACTTTTGATCTTCCATCAATACAGAAATAACACTTACGTTATGCATTTCAAGTCTGGAAATTTAAAATGGAAGTACATATTTATTTGTATACTTACTATGAGTTGAATATTGCAATTTTCTTTTTACATCCATATATATGCTGATTCATCAGACTATGTGTTATTGAAATCAGGGATTGGAATTTTAATAATATATATAATGCATTTGGTAATGCTACAACGAATGTAAATAATACGAATTTTACTAAAGAACTTAAAAATACAAAATAAAAGTGTCCCACTGTTTTCACTTTTCTAGAAGCCTATTTATGAATTATATTTTATAGAATATGTTGATTACTACCCTCCTCTCATTTCTCTTTCACTATGTTTACACATTTTTGAAAATATACATTTTGCATTAAAAAGAAACCTAAATGTGAAAACTTAATAACTGTTTTTATATGAAAATTCAAAGAGAGCATATGCAGTTTCTTTTTTTATATATAAGTTTCGTCTAAATAAAAAATTTAAAAAGCAAATGAATTTTCTCACTTCTCCTAAAACTTCAGTTCCGACGAAGAAACTAGAGAATGCATTTCGTAATTTTACGTTAATTAAGTGTAAGGTATGTTGTCTCTTTTAATCAATGGTTCAGTTACTCTTCTAAGCTTTTCTCAATATATGCGAAAGAAGGGCTTTAGCTTTTTAAGCTTAGGGAGTAAAATAAGATGTAGAACAGTTAGAAAAAGTGCTTTTTAATTCATTTAATAAGCACTCAAGAAAACTCTTAAATATTTATTAATGCAACATTTGAACTGGTGGCTATAAAAAAATTCTACTAATATATAAACTAAAAATCTCAAAACTAAAAAAAGATACATTAAGATTATTTATTTACAATTTATTAATAAATAAAAAATGATTAACTATTTAAAATTAATTAATTTGTCGTAAAACGTTTTCTTCTATTATTTTATAGATTTAATTATTTAAATTATTTTGAAAATATTAAGTTCCTTTCAAATGCACTTAAAAAAGTAATATACAAGGAAAATATCAGTCATAATTATCAAGTAAAGAAGATGTTTTTTTGTCAGTACTGATATGCAGTTTATAAGGGGAGGTTACTTTTCTGGAGGAAAATCAAATTTATCTTTTATAAACATTCTAATAAAATATTTTTAAATTCTACAAAATTTTAATATAATATTTTGTACTTATTAAAATCACTTTTTTCAAAAAGTCAATTATGATGTATAAAATATAATTTAAAATATTCAGCGGAAATTTTTTTTAATAGTTACTCCTCTGTTACTCCAAATGTTATTTAAAAATAAGATAATCGGCATGAAAAATTTAAAATAAGTAATTTTATATAATTTAAAGAATATTTTAATTTGTTTTCCTACATGCTTGTTTAAATGGATACATGGAACTATCATAACGTTGCTTTATATCATACTGCAAAGAAAATACCATGGTACATTATCAAAAGTGATTGTAAGAAATGAAGAAAATATTTATATGTGCTCTATATACAAAAGTTTCAGTTTCTTTATTTAAATTGATAATTAATATATTTTAATTCCATTTCCAAAAAATAACTCGATAAGTAGTTAAATGAAATTTATTCAAATAACTTCAATTTGTCATTTTTTAAAAACTGTATAAACGATTTTATTAAATGAAAAATATTAAAAATATTAAATTCCAGATACAATAGTTGAAGAGAATTTATTTAATTATTTCTTTCAATTACTGTTTACATTAAATAAGAGAATTTCATTTATATCATTACTCTACAAAAATTATCAATAAGTGGAATTTTCAGCTTTTCGATAATTTACTTCCTTAGTGAATAGTTTTGTTGAACATCAGCGATACATAAAGATTAAAAATATTTCGGCTGAAAAATATGTTTCTAAGCAGTTATTTTGCATTAAAAGTAATTTATTAATTTTTAAAAGTAATTTTGGTTTCTATATGATTTAATTTATAACTATATATAAAAATCATTTCAGACTTTGCATCAATTTGTGCATTGATAATAATATGACATTTTTTTTAAAAAAAAGGTGAATGTAAAAAAATATTATGTAACTAACGTAAAGATATTATTATTACCCTTATTATGAACTTTGAAATTAAAAATAAATAAATAAAAAGATTAAAATGAAATCAACTATGCATATTTAAATGTATCATGTCAAAGCATAATTTATTGAATGGCCAAACACCACGTGCTCGTGCAAGTTAAATTATATTTTTATTTATTTTCACTGCTTCATTGAATGAGTCACTTTAGTATTGCAAATGATAAAAAAAAACTTTGACTAGCATTTATTGTTTTAAAAAATATCACATTTCCTATTTATTTCATTTCATTTAATCACGCGCTCCAAATTACATTTTTTCAAGTTTTATTTGCTGTTGATATTAATTAACCTTTTTTAAAAATCAGAGCTTAAGTAAAGGTGATAGCAACACATTTTTTTAAACTGATTTTGTGAGATGCTTGTTTAAATAATAAATTTTCAATTTTTCGCCTATGGATTTTTGTTAATGCCACAAACCTCATTTCCAAAACAACATCATTTTGGACATGATAAAAAAATGTTTAATATAGAAATTTAAAAACGGAAAATATTTCATTATATATTATGTATATAAATCATTATTTTTTATAAAATATAATTCTAAAATAACATATATTTTTTTAAAAAAAAAAGATCAATCTGGCTCGCTATAATACATCTGCCAAAGATTATCGGGGTGGAACGAAAATAATATGCTTAAATCTGAATTCGAAAGCATAATCTGCAAGTTAAATGCATCAGAATCAGAGAGCGGCCCAGTAATTACATGAGCTCACAACCGCAAGGTACGCCAAATAATTCATATGCTCAGCAATGAATTTGCCTCACACAATACAACGCGCGCCAAAAAAATTCCCATCCGTCATAATCACGTTTACCAATAAAAGATAATAATAAAAAAGCATAGTGATTCACTTCAATTATCGTGGGGTCGGATTTCCTGCAGCCTGGGAAACGGAGGGATGTAGTTTGACACCCCACATCACTTCCCCCATCCTTTCAGTTTTGAGGGTGTAGCAAAGGAATATAAAACTCCCATTAACTGAAACTGCGACCCAGGGTGGAAAACGCTGAATTAATATGGTAATTCAAAACTGAATTTCGGCAACAATAGAATTTTCTAAAAGTGGATAAGCATCATAAGCCACACTTGATGAAGATAAATCAGAACTCGCAGAAAATAGGAAATTACGCGCAAGGATATGCTTATTGCGAGTGCGATTTTAAACGGCAGATTCCGGCGCGGTAAAATATGCTGAATTAGATTTTCTAACAAGAGGCCCTTTTCTGGGGCTGCTAAAGTATCCTTTCGGCCCTTTTACTTTAATGAGGAGGAAAATTACCAGAGCGCTTGATATTCTTGGGTGATCCTTTATCAAGTGTAAATGGTTCATTATTTTTTGATAAAAAGGATTTTCTTTTTCTAGAAAAAGTGATCATTTTTAGCTTACTTTTGCAACGAAAGTTATCTCCCAAATATATCGTTAGAAAAGGCTTGCCTTTTCCACATTAGATTACTGAGATTAGAACATTTGTGATAATCCTTCTGCTTTGCGATAGAAATCAATAGAAATTTAGAGGGCTGTAGAATAATGGAAATACTTAAATATTAAAAAAAAGAAGACTAATTGTCTAAAGATGCAAATACGAACAAAAACGCTGATATTTCACCTATAGCAATGCGTTAAAATTTTATTGCCTGTTTTTTAATTAGTTTAATTGAATTCCTTTCTTCTATAAAGTGAAATATATCTTCTTATTATATGGCTAAATTACTTTATTTTATTCATTTTCATGTAAACCTTTGCTCTGTAGACTTGTGACCCTTTTGATTTGGTCATTAAATGATCTGTGAGACCACCCCTTTCTGTTTTTTAGTTTAGTTTAATATGTTTTAAAGCAACACTAGGGATATTTTGGAATAGACCTCTCAATTTTGAATCGCTTTTAAATAACGAATATGACAGCTGAACTGTCCACCTCCTCTCTACACCGCACCACACCAACGGTAGGACGTTTGACCTTGACAGATTTAACCCTTTTTCTGTGGAATCGGGTATCAAACCTGAAACCCTACGGCTCATGAGCAGTGATATTACTGCCAGACCCCAGCGCCCCCCCCCCACAAATTTCTTGGATAATCGTTCGGGAATTTCTAAAAAAATTTCAGTAAAATTAATACACGTCAAAAACCTTAAAAAATCAAAATATAGTGGAGAGAGTGGGAAATGTGCAAGATTCAAGGTAGGCACATGTCGTTGGAATGAGGCTTAAGAGAGACTATATATTATGCACCATCCCACAGTTTTAAGTTTGTATCAATACTAGAATATTCACATACGTATTGTGTGTGCTTTGGATGAACAAGGCACTTTTAAATTGAAATTGCACTTAATCATTAACTCGGAATTTATATATGTAAATACTACGGTATTTACTATCATCTGGTGCAAAATTTATTGAATTCTATACTATTCTAATTTACAAGCCAAATAATCAGGCATTAAATTTTATATTCGTTTAATCTTTTTTAATTCATTGAACAACTAAGAATAATGATTGGCTACTGCATTAAGTCTTTTTGTTTTGCTTTATCCTTTTTTATCTACAATTCGCTATTCTCTATGAATTTTTACAATCCCTATCTTTTTCTTTCTGCAATCGATAAATTATAATTCTCAATATTACAATCATTAGTCAGATGCGTTTTAATTAAAGCGAAATTGATTGAAATAGCTGCATTAGTTAAACTAAGTCCACAACCAACTGATAAATTTTAATAACTTCTTTTACAATATCTAATCTATACATTGATTTTTTTAAATGTGTTTCCTTATCCAATTAAAATGAAAATTCCGCTTCAAGATTATACGATCTTAATGATTCAATTAAGAATTCATAGCATACTTTACCTTGTATTAAATATAAATTTGTATGAAATTGCAAATTTTTTAATGATTTAATTTCATATTATAAGTTTGTGAATAAATAATTCTATACCCGTATGGGGAGCAGAAAATAAAAGTAAAATTTTATATTGAAATGTGTTAAGAAATTCATGCTAATAGTCATACTTAAGGTATTGGGGTGTAGCTGTACTTAAGGCACTTGGACACTTATTTATTCCTAAACAATTAAAAATCAATAAGTTCATTTTTCAATATTGTTAATCCTATGAATATCTTAGTAAAAAATAAGAACCGCAAAGAAATATTAGTTTAAAGAAAAATTATTAAATTATAAACTTATATAAATAAAATTAATATAAAGAAATATTATTAAATTACAAATCTATATAAATAAAACTAATATAAAGAAATATTATTAAATTACAAATTTATAAAATACCATCGACTAGAAACATTTTTCTCATTTTTCATATTTAGTGATAAAAATTCTTTGTATTTATATACATTTAATGCATTTTAATAAATGAAACAAAATTTGAGTTTAATGGAAAATTTATATGAGTTAATTAATGAAACTTGACTTAAGTTGATTTGACTTTATTTCTAATTTAAAAGAGAAATTTCCACATCATTATTTATTAAAATGTTGCATTTGATTAACATATAAAAGAATTTGATAATAAAGGATTTAAAGTCTTAATTCGATTTATAAAATGCACACGCCTCAAATTCTTTGGATTTATTCAAAAATGTAATTATATGTATTGTTAACAAAAATTAATATTTTATAATAAATTAATTTTGGTAATAAATTAGTAATTTCATAAAATATAATTATATAATACACTAATAACGGTTATTTGCTGAGGAGAAGCATTAAACTTGATGGAGATGAATTCCATTCGAATTTAATCATAATATTCAATGAAATACAGTATATTAATTAGTTTCATATCAATTCAAATTATGAGGAGTCAAAATTAATTGAAAATTTTTAATGTGATTCATAATTTTTTGCATATTCAGGAATTATATCACTGTTTTTGTTCATTGAATGAAAATTATATAATGCGTTTTTATAACTACACAGCATTTATTTATAATGAGATTCCATATATTATATAACAATTAAATAACTAAATCGTTTATTTAATTATTAAGAGATGTAACCTAGTCTAGCCATAAAATTAGGTTAAGAACATTTGAACATTTTGACCAAATAGTCAGAAATGGAATAGTTAAAAAATACATTATATAACTCTTTATAAACATTTATGACAAAAAAAATCTTTAATTCATATATATACAAAGAATAATAATCTAAAAAGAAATCTATTCTATGAAGATAATGCCTGTTAAATTATAAATACAAGAAAAATTAGCGTTGGAATTTAAAATAATTGTTAACGCTTGGAAGTGTTTATATATTTTTTTTTCTTTTCCTGTAAATGAAATCAATATTAGGTGATAATTTTTGAAAGTACCGTTACAGACATGCTAACAAGTTATTCGGTGCAGTAGGATATTCTAAGTTTCCCTATGTATAAAATACATATCTGCTCGGGCTTTTGTGGTGATCCAATAGCTTATTCCAGATCGTGGTTTTGTATCACAGAAAGAAAGAATTTTGACAGAGACGACAGTTCTACTCCACAAGTTTAAAAAAATTTGGTTCGCACTGGATTGAATAAAGAGTTATGGCAAGGAACATTAATGCATTTATACAGCATGGAAATCTTACCGCCAAGTCAGCAGAATATGTATTCTATAAAAAGAATCAGAGAATGAAATAACGGGTGGATGAAATAAAAAAATAAAAAGAATAGATTGGGTGTCTGCCAAGTCCATCGCTAGCGGCGAGGTTACAATTACGCTTTGCCCATACCATTCCACTGGGTTTTCTCTGCCAATCGTAGGGGTAGTTTTATTTTCGAAATTGCCAGTGGAGAAGGGGTCGTGGTTTTTCTCATTGTTTCTTGGACCATGTGCTCTAGTCGGCTTGTAGACGAAAAATTGCTAGTCAAGAAGAAAATACCTTAATGTTTGGGTTGGATAGGTTGATTGGGAATGAGATTGTTTTCTGTGAAAAAAATGAACCGACTTAGCGTGCTCAGAAGTGGTTTCTCAGATTATATTGAAAATAGAGGGAAAAAACGATCATGTCTTGGCGTTTAAGAATAAAATTGGTTAGCTTCCTTTATGTGTTTTTTAAGACAAGATAAATTTAATCTCTTGAAGTTTTTCTCAGATTTCAATAATCAAACATAGTTTTGAAACCTTCAGAAAATAACAGCGCATTTTTGTTATGATTAGATATGTTTTCAATTCAATAAAATTGTCTATTTGGTTTAATCGAAAGCGGTTTATGTGGTATAGGATAAGGATTGAACACAGAATAAAATAATGTCTTGATACTTGGAAATAAGTTTGGAAATTTTTATTATTATTTTTTATAAACACAGAAAAGAAATTTCAGTTAGGAAAACAAGTTAATATTGCTTTCAAGCTTCTAAAATAAAGCACAACTTAAAATCGAAAATTGATTGTAAAATTGATAGAGTTCACATTGAAAAATAGTGTGACTATACTATGAAATAAAATTCGAAATGATTTTTAATTCATCACATATTTTTCTTAATATATTGATGTTGCAAAGGAATTTGCTCATGTAAATAATAATAATAATGATAAAAGATATTTTTTAATTTTAAATACTGATAAGATGCCAAATCAAAAGTATAGTAATAAGATAGATGTTAAGTATTTGTTAAAAAAAACAATTACGTAGAATCAGTTTCAAAATTTAGATAAAGAAATACATCTTCCCTAAACGCTGGAAGACAACTTTTGGATATTTTGCAGAGTGATGAAATAGCATTTGAGGAGCACTGAAAGTTTTATAAAAAAATTTCATAAATTACTAGATTATTTATTTCTGATAATTGTAATGCATCTTATTTTATGAAATATATAAGTTTATAAATGTCACATAATTCCAAGAATGATAAATTTCATTATATTTAAGAAATTAAAATTACATACCTCTTCATTTGAGCAATTAAACATGTCAACACAAAGAAACACATCAGCATTAATTCAATTTCAAATTTACGTACCTGTAAGAAAAAGAAAAATAAATTAAACATTGAAAAAATCGTGTCTAAAAACAATACTTTAGACTTTTTTAAAATTTTTCATTACATTTGCATATTAATAATTTTTGCTGTTGTAATGACGAAAGAAGTATTTACATATAATTAAAAATATAATATCATTTAATTGTTCTTAAAGAAACCTTCATTAATTGTTATTTTAATATGAATCACAATTTTTTAAAGATTTAATCAATATAATAAATTTGTTTCTTGAAACAAATACATTTCATTTATTACTTTATTTACTTTTCACACATGAATGCAAAATAATTCATATCACACAAAAGAAATGTGTATTAATTTTTAACAAGGGAGACTTTGAAGAAAATGTAATGGTGCTATTTTTCTATTTATAGGCAAAAAATGCATTTAACAATTTCACGACAGTGAAATTACTTTTCTTTCGCTCTCCGTAGGCAATCAAAAAAATCTTTAAATTGTCGTTGAAAGATAAATGTAAAATGATAATATAAGTGATTTTATATTAAAATATTTTGATTGAAAAAGGGTGAAAGACATATATTAATTTCCGTTTTAATAATAATGTAACATATTTTCTTATATAACAATTTATAACTTAGCATACGTCATCATTTATATATTATCACTGATTCCTTCCTTTTTTTAAATTTTATTATGAATCATAATTTTTTTAGATTCATTAAATATAAAGTTAAAGTAGATTGTTTCTAAAAAGAAATGTATACCAATTATTTATTTATGTGCTATTTCTAGTGAGTGGAGAATGACTCATATCACAAGCAACAGATATGCATTAATTTTTAATAAGGGAGACCAGTAAGGAGGAAGAAAATCTAATGATGTTCTTTTTTCTACTTTTAGGTGATTTCCCGAAAATAAGATTTTTTTCTTTTGCAATTAATAAGCAACCAAAAAATTTGCAAACCTTTGCTGATAATTTAAAGTAAAATGTTAATGTAAGTTATTTAAGTTACATTGTTTTGTTTTAAATAAGATGAGTACCTGATAAACCATTCTCTTACAAATGAACAACTTCTAACAGCCTTAAATGAATATAAATTTTTATTCTTTTTAGCAACAAGAAAAAAAAACAACATACGCATTTTTTTTCAACATCCAATGAAAATATTAAACTTTCAATTAAAATTGTTCCTAATATTTTTACTGTAAAGACAAAAGCAGAGCTAATTTTTTTATTTCATTTTTAAGCTCTTTTGAATACAATCAGGATTGAGATAGTAGAGATTGCATGGTTATCCTTGAACTGTAAACTTTGAACAATATATGACGAGTAAAGCGCACGTGAGCTTACTGGAAAAATTATGGGACTACCGGTTGTTAGCTTTGTTGTTCAAAAACAAATTACTAGGACTTTTTATAAAGAAGGGTTAACAAATCTTCCATCAAGACATGAATGATGTATCGTGACAACTTGCTATTTGTCGCCAGAAAAGCGTTGAAGAGCTTTTTTTTTATTTACGGTACACTTTTTCTCCCTTCTTTTTCCTCTTGTAATCGTGCATCATTTATGAGAAAAGGTTTCTGCCTTCAAAAGATCAGCGACTCCTCTACATGAATTCATTTATATTTTATGCCAAAGGTGATGTAAAATTTTGTCTTGGTATATTTATTCCCTGCATTTTTTGAGTCAGAATATCTGAAGAACTGATATGGATTTTTTTAAAATTCACTAATTTACAGTCAACTTAAAAGTGTTCATTTAAATATGATATTAATAATTTTAATTAAGTGTATTATTGTTATAAAATAAATTTTTCTCTGCAATAAATGTCCAAATGGGTGTTGTAGACATTCCAGTATAATTAATGAAATTATTTGCTATCATAAGGTATAAGTAAATTCGTTTAACAAAAATATCATTCACTTAACATTCTAAAAACGAAATTTATCGATGGTATAAGTGTGAAAGAGCACTAATTACTCTATAGTGTAGAAGTTTGCAGATGGGGTGACCGAGTTTTAATTATTGCTACTAAATAATAAAATTGAGTTGAACATGAGTTCAGAAATTAAAACACAACAACTAACCCATCCTTTTTCTTGAACTCTAATGCTTTCGTTCTTTATTTTTCTGTTAGATTCCTGTGACCTTGGTATCTTAATGTTAGTTTCTTTTCGGTAACGAAGTACATCAAGTTTGGGACCCGATTCTATTAAAGAACCCTCTGATTTTCTACACTTTAAATGCGTCGGGACCAAACCTTCTCTCATTCCTATGGTGTGGAGATTTGGTGACTGGGTGCCATCTCAGGCAACTTCGTTATCTGTTCGTGATTCAAAATTACGAGGTCCATCACAAAATAATCCCACTGTTGCTTTAAAACGGAATGTTAATGTAACTAAACTAAAATATTCGATTCATCAAAAATGAAAACACAAATAAATCCAGTTACAAAACTAAAAGTAAAATTAGCTGATGGTAAAATCCATAAGTCTCAAATAATGTAGTTTAATAACTTATAAACATTTTCTTCTTTTAAGAAATAATTTGAAGTTTTATACTGAAATTACATAAAATCTGATGCCAAAAGGAAACTTTATTACTTCATTGAAGATGATGTCGAAATGAAAATTCAAACATGATAAAGAAGATTTTCAATGTAATTTCGTACTGATATGAAACGAATCGATAGTAAAACTTTTATTTGGAATGAAAAACAGAAATAAAGTATCATCCTCCTTTAACTTTTAGTAATATGTCTGTTATATCATATTTACGAGGAATGAAAAAAAAAGATATTTAATTTTAGAAATATCTGAAATTGCAGTATAAAGCTATCATGCATCTTAGGACATAAGACACTGTTTACATAATAACATTTGCTGAAATTTTTACTCTAGCATGGAATATGCAGATTGCAATTTAATGCAGAATCGAAATAAAAAAGAGTAAAGAAATTCGTGTTTTAGAAAAGATAATGAATTCTTTTTTATGCACAGAAAATTGAAAATTTTCCAAGAACTAATGTTATTAATTTCTTTATTTTACAATGCGATGCTTCGAACCAGATTTTTTGTATTAAAATAGTGATATTTTATGTACCATTTTTAGCAGAAATGTTTTTTTTATAAATTCATATTATTTGATTCATGATAAGTTTTTATATGTGTTTTTAAGAATGTGTAAAATTATGCTGAAAGCGTATAGTGAAATTAAAGAGATAAAATAATTGTGATATTTTTCTCATTCGCTTTCTCTAGGAATTGATATTTTAGGTTTTTTTTTATCAATGGAATATGCTAAGGAAATGACTCTTATATTTGAAATTGTTGCCACATCTACAGCATTAAAAGATTTGGATTCTTCTGGCTGTTGTTGTTTCTAATGGCACTTTCCAGGGTCAATTTCGATGACATTGTCTGTAATTTTAAATCCCCTGATGCTATAGTTACAACAACTAAGGTCAAGAATACGCCCTACCCATCTAAGCGGGACACATTCATACATCTCACAGATAGAACAGATAAAGAAAAACGATGCCCGAACCGAGATTAGAACCCAGGATCACGGGGAAGACGCTCTACTCTTGTATCAGGATGTTAGCATGCGAATTCTAAAATTAAATGGCTAGTTAAACAGTTTTGAAAATTAATGACTTTCTACTGAGAAATGATTTTAAAAACAATAAAGCCAGGAAAAGCACCATAATATTTGTTTTCCGGGCTGCTTCAAACTTAAAACGAAGATTTTGATATACATTATAATCTAGATTTCTCTGACAAATTATTTTAGAGATTAATTAATTCTTATGCTAGTCAAAGTTATGAGAAGAGTTATATGTCTATTTTAAATGCAAAAACTGCAAAATATGCTAATTATGTGCTTGAATATAATATGTCCGATATAGACAGGTCACGCCTGACTTTTTTTTTTTTTGTATAATCATGAACTTAAATTTCATAGGAATTTTTTAAATGTTATATCAGAAATAAACATAAATAGGAAATATGAATCGAGTGTCTAACTTCTGAGAAAATTTCATTCTGGAAATTCCTGATATATTGTTCTACTTCTACTTCTAAGAAATTCGAAACACATCAAAACTTCATTTTGTCTACAATGATAATTGAAGAAAATTTTAAGTCAGAAATAATTCATCAATGTCTGCTATTAAGGAAGCGGGATTTCAATGATATCGCTACATTTCGGAGTTCTACAAAACGGGCCGACGGTTCGACAAAACAGAATACTTTGGAAAGTGAAAATGATTTTCAGTCTAAGTGATATTTTAGAAATGCTTGTGAAAATTTAATGTAATTAAAGAGCAACATGTTCTTGTCATTCTCTTTTATATCTTTCAAAAATATTACAACTCCAAAATAACTTACTTCATAGATTTGCTACATACTTACTTAATAACTATTACTTTCAATGACACCAATTTAACTATACCAATTAAGTATTACTTATAAAATTTCAACAAGTTCCCAAAAATACTTTTTAAATAATTTTTGTCAACACATAACATTGTTACAAAGAATTTAAAGCTATTTCTATTGCTTGATTATATATTGAACTTTCTGAATTTCTTAAATTGTTCAAAGTTATAGAAAATTATTTCATTTATTTATTTGCATAATTTATGAAAGGAATAAGAAGACGAAGTTATAGGGCCACAAAGACAATTACATTATAATTAGAAGATGGTTTATCCAAATTATTGCATGTTTGATGGCATCATTATATCCCTAGATATGACACCATTAGGAACAAATATGCGCATTATGATCAGAACAGACGTAAGACTATTAAAAATTATCAGTTTTAAAGTCAAGTGCAATTTAATCCTCTTGTTTGAGAAAAAAAGAGTGTCAAGTTGTACATATGATGTTTCGTCATGTAAGAAACAAATAAAAATTTAGAATACGAAGTTGCAACTGAAAAGTGTGTAAATGATAAATATGTAAATTACTATCTGAAATAGCATAGATAATATCATAAAGCTACTTATACTATAGAAATATATTCATAACAATCAATCTAATATTAAACTATATCTCATTAAACTGTGTTTGTTTTTCTAATTCATAAAATAAATCATTAAAATCAAAGCTATACTCTAACTAAAAACATCAGAACGAAAAAATTCAAAATTTCAAGACTATTTCAAATAATTCAAGTTATCATGTGAGAACATTGTTATTTTTAAATCATTATTTAAGTTAATTAACTAAAGTTATTTACCGATTTAAAGCGGTAGTAAACAATCACGAGATTTCTCCATTAGTCTCTATCCCTCCATAATATATAAAAAGCCATATACGTAATGATAATTTTTTTAATCTTTCATTTTCAATTTACCTAGCTGCCAAACAAAGTTTAGAAGCTTCACAGATTTGAGATGAAATAACAGCTATGGTGTCATAGTTCTGCGTTAACATTTTAAAAACGCATCATATATCAAAGAAGCACACGTAATATTAAAGCAATACTGGTTAAATCAGATAACACTTTTAAATACTTTAAAAGAAACATACATAATAACCATACAATACCGGTAAAAGCAGGTACAAAAATTCTTCAATCGATAATTTTCGGAGGGCCCATCGTTATTTTTTGTCCGTAAATTTCCGAGACACCAAAACTTCTTAATCAAAACATCATGTTCCCACATGATAATAATATTAATTATTTCATCTATGCTTCTCTAAATGAATGTTTCGTTGGCTATAAAAAACTACAACAGTTTTTGTACCATAATTCATATGTATCAGGAATATAATTATTTATTTATCTCTATAGTTCATATGTTGTTTTAAGTGAGACATAATATTCCATTTAATCAGTTTCCAAAACCCATTAAGGTTTTAAATATATTGTATTCCTATAATATCAATTAATTTTAAACTTTTACATTTATAGTAAAATGAGAGTGATTGAGAACTAATGCCATAAAAGCTAAAAAAAAGTTTTCTAATCGTTCTGTAAATGTTCTAGTATTTCTTATTCTGTAAATGTTCAGTCTAAATATTTGCTTGTGTTACTACAAGTTTCGTGATTATCCAAGATTTGTCATCGCTCTTTTTTCAGTTTAAATCTATATTCTGTATGTATTGTGGTGATATATCTTGTAAAAAGAGAGAAAAGGGACGATGCGGGTAATAGTATTCTTGCGCGTATTCTCCCTTGCATATTTACTAGTTTCTTATTCTTCGCGGCAAAAGATATACGAATGGAGGCTTCTTTTGCAAATTTTTCAACCGTGCCTATTTTGCAACTGAATTTCCCCAAGGAACACCGCATATATGCTTTCAGATCTTTCAGTAACATCTGAAAAAACTTCTTCGAGATAAAAGAAAAAGCAAAACAGATGCGCCATTGGCAAGCCAGAAGTCTGCGTTGCATTTCCATTTTTGAAATGGTGTGAGCTTTCACCGCATACAATGCACATTTCCATGTTCGTAAATATTTCAATCCAACTTTTTAAAGTGATTATTTGAAAATATCAAAACAAAGTAGAGCATGTTATGATTAGAAGGTATTAATTTACACTTCAATGCCTATTGTAGATCCTTATTAAATGATATTATTAAGGTTGCTTCAGAATTTTAAGGATATATTCACAAGCAAACTAGTGATTTAAAAAAATTCAGTATATATATTACTGCTAATCTTTAAATATCGTTTTTACAAACCGCTATTTATGTTTAATTATGTGATATTTCTGTGTAAGCGTTAAGTATTTTTCAAAAGTGGTTATTAGTCAATTTTAAATAGTTCTTTGAAATGTCATATGAAAATACGTTAAAGATGTTATCAATTGAATGTTAGTTTACAAATTAACATTCTAACAACAACAACAATAACAAAAAGAATTACCTTATAGCGTTATCTTTACAAATATATTCTTTAAACTATTCTGAAATAAATGAAATTCTGTAAAACAAGTTTCTGAATTTGAATTAATAATTAATTTAAAATTTTTATCGCCTTTACTGATGCTTTTCAAACAGTAAAGATCACTTTTTGAATACATTAAGCGACATATTAATAATTATTTTCGAAAAATGAAATGTATTTGCATGATTTGAATTCTCCATTTTTCGAATAAAGCTATTTTAAATGGCATCTTTTAAGTTCTTTTATTAATTTTTAATTTAATCATTCAACAAGAATTTAATCTAATCGCAATAACCTCTGAAATGAGAGATAATTAAATAAGGCAACATTTGGAAAGATATATTTATTTTTTTTTTATATAAAAGGATGCATCTTAAAACTAGTATAAATCGGAAATCAAGAAAGGACTGATTTTTCGTCTTCTTGAAAGAGAATAAAGAATGAAAGACTAATTTTTTTAGTCATGATGTCTCATTCTTTTCTTTACTCTACAAAATGCCGGAAACTGGGGTTATGTTAGAATTGTTCCTTTAACTATTACAAGGTTTATGAGAAATGAATAAATGATTAGATCTTCTTTGACATTTGTAATATTCATCAAACACGCAATTCTGTTTGAAACAAAATTTTGAGTTGAAACAATGGAATTATCCAAGCTCTGATTTATTTATGTAATTCATTAATTTTGTATTATCTTTATGTTTCGAAAATTTTTACTAATTATCTTCTTCTTATTCAAAATTGTATCAAAACAGACAAGTTAATCGGGTACATTGATTTGTATCCAGTTGAATTTAAATCGGTCAAAAGGCTAAACAAAGTTGTAAAAGAGCTAATTCATCACAGAATAAAACATGCATTAAGGAAGGAAGGTTTTTTTTTTTTAAACTCTCAAACAGAAAGAAAAATGATGAAACATAAATTCTATTTAACATATTCGGGAACTCAAATTTACTTCAAATTAATCATTGATTTTAGTCAATCATTTCAATTCCCTTTTAATGTCAAATAAAGAATTCATATATTTTTTTCACTTAGGATGCCATGTTAAAACTTTCAACTAGAGATTTTTCGATCAATATAACGATAGAGTGTTTTTAAAAGAAATTTCTTGCAACAGCTTAAGGATTCCATACAGGGATCATTTCATAAGCTGTATCTTATATTTTCAGTAGTGCTGAGTTATTGTGATTGTTACTAATGGCACGTGCCATGGACAAGCGCCCTGGAAGCAATTTTAAGCCGAATGAGAGTCTCTTGTTTTTTAGAAAGCGCAACTAGGGCCAAGAGTACAGTTTACCTTCACCCTCATCACATTCACGTGCACAGACTATTTTACATGAAGTCACGTTACACATCTCACAGATAGCACACACACCTTACATAACGCCATCCTGTGCCCCCGGTGCCTATAACGCTAAGTTATTTTTTTAAAAAAATGGATGAGCACAAGATGGGAGAAAAAAAAGAAGAAAAAAAAGGAAAAAATTGTTAAAGGAAAAAGAGAGATAGAGAAAGAGAGACGATATAGCATTCAGGGATTTTCAGAGAGAATGCCATCAATGTCAAATCTTACACAAATCTGTTAATTTTTTTTTGAAGTTATAACTGGATAGAGGGGACAAGAATACTGAAACAAATGGTGATTATGGGTTGAACCTACAGAGGAATTACAGTTACCAACTGAAAAAAGGGGGAGATTAAGAAATTAAATTGTGAAATGTATGACAAATAAACAATAATAAATCACTATAGAGTCAGAAATATGTAGCGTCCATCTGAGACCTGGGGTTTTGATTTCCATCATGAAATCGTCACTTTTGATGGACTTTTTAAGTTATAATTTTGGTTGATTTTCACAAGGGGAATTCTGGCCTCAACTATTGTAGCTCTTGAAGAGGTCTTGATATTTATGAATATGGTTTACTATGGAGTGGATTTTGTCACGTGAAAGGATATTTGATGCAACTTTCCTGTACCATTCTTCTTCGAGATTTCTTTCTGGCTTTCTTATGTGCCATGAGATAGTGAGTAGGCATTCTGTGGCATATTGAATTGGAGATGATATTTCCCCACAGCTACAGTAAGGAGAGTTGGCTACAGACAGCACACAGAAGAACAACCCTGCTCCAACCGGGACTGGAACCCGGGACATCCAGATCACGAGAAAGGAGCGCTACCTCTGTACAAGAACGCCGGTAGCGATGACGTTAGTTAATTCATTGAAAATACCATTACTCATTCTTTTAAACAATAATTATTTGAAGAAAAAATAATACAAATATTGTTTAAAAAATGTTATTAATAAACATTTGTAATTTTTGAAAAATTAAAATATTTTAATTTTACATGAAATTGAATTTAAAAATTAAAGAAATTTAAAAAAATAATGCTTAATGGAATTGCTACAGATTAATATTAAAATTTAGTAAAAAACTGATTTAAAAAAATGAAAAGAATGAATATAGAATATTAATAGAAATTCTGTTGATACTGATAGGATTTAATAAGTAGATAAATAAAAAAAGATTTATTCATATAAGCAGGAAGAAGGGTTTTTTTCAGTTATTTTCTCTTATCAATTCTGTAACTGTAAAGTAATTTATAAAGGCTATAAAATTGTATTTAAGCAACATTTTCAATTAATACAACATTCCCATTTTAACATTTAAGTGCGGAAGTTTTCCTTTCCAGCGTTTGCAAAGTTCAGATACAAGTGAAACTCAATATCTCATTTTAAATATATGAAAAACGATAAAACTCGTTATCAGAAAAATGCTGATGTGAGAATGTAAAACTTTATCCTGAATAACACGTTATTTAAAGGAAATACGGATTCGTGTAATCGATATTGTTTAAATTTCAAATGATTTTTCTTTAAAAAATTCTGGAAAAGTCTTTCATCTGCAAAAAAAGCAAAAAAGTATTTACCAGAATGATTCGAATCTTTTCGAAGGTTTAATGACTTCTAGAAGTGTTCGCATCTAACAATGCCAGTCTTATACTTTTCGAATATCATCATTAGTGCTGTTTGTTTTCAAAGCAAAAAGGCCAAGTTTCATTTTTTTCTTTTCATTGAGTATGGATCATTATTATCGAACAATTGTTAGAAAGCAACAATATATTAAATAAAAAAGAACTTCATAGTTTATCAATTTAAGGAATAAGTTATCTTGAAATCGGCTCCCTTCAATTTTATTTTTGTCTTTTTATTGTTATACATATTTCGATAGATATATCGATGAAACAGAATGCGTTTGATAATGACATTCACAATGTATTCCATTATACACCAAAAACCAATTTAAATTTTAAAGAAATATAAAGAATCAATTTCGCTTTTTCTAAAATAATTTTTGCTATATGTTTCACTTGAAATTTAAATGCGTTGTGTTACTCAGTTAATTCAAAATACTTAGACTGTTAAAATCTATTAGATAACACCACTACTCAGTATTAAAAAATATTATCAGTATCAAAACATATAAATTATGTATTTGCATGCTGAAATACCCAGCGGACAATGTTTAGCAAGTCTCGTCCACATTATTTGATATGAATATAAAATAAGTAAAATGTTACAAATATCAACCTAAAATTAAAAAACACACACATATATTTTCATTTTACAAGTCAAAAGAATATATCTTTGCAAATGTAACACTAGATAAAAGTAATGATGATTTTTTTGTCGTGGCTATGAACTCTTCTATTATCTCTACTCCATGAATTCTCAAATCTGGATCTCTATTTATTAAACAGATTGCATTTTCCCTAGAGTTTCTTGAAATGATTGTAGAACACTCTCTGCATCTTTTTAGAATTCTATAATTTCATTATAATAGGAACATAAATCAATAAAAAATAAAAAAAAATAAAAAATGGTAATTTTACGCGTCATTTTATGTCGAGCGAATAAGTGTTCAAAAATGGTTTCATTCCAAAAACAAGAAATCTCTAATCTTTTTAAACCATTATAAAATAGATTTTTCAACCCCTTTTCACTTTATTAGGTAATACGTTCCATTAAATTCTTCATAAGGGAAGGTATAACCTTACCGTCATACATGTATAGGAGACTCTTATATCTACAGACTGATTAAAATTATGTCACATGAACTCTGTCGAAAGAAAGATATTTAATAGTGCAGTGGTGCTAAATCATGCCATTAAGGAGAATTACAGAAATAGCAGCTGCACGTAAAAGTCAATCAAATGTACCTTTTATAAAAATTACATTTTCAAAGATTTTATTTACTCCCTTAAAATAGCTAATTGAGAAATATATTTCCGGGATTTAGTTTAATATGATTTCAATTTTATTTTGAAATAAACATTGTATACAAAAAATATGAGATTGAAGGGTAAGATTTTCATCATGTTCGTTGATATATAATATATTTTTTAAATATTTATTAAATTTTGTACTTCATTTCAATATTTTAAGTTTATAGTGAGCTATAGTGGTCTCAGGGTAAGGTCTCGGCTTTGAAATAGAAATGTTTCGAATTAGGAATCTAGAATCAATAAACTAACTGAAAAAACGAGCTCATATTTCATCGGAAAAAATGTGTTCTAGTTGATTTGGGGATGAAATTTCGAATGAAAGGTTCTATTTCTGGTTTTGTCCTCATCATGTTACCACTGGTCAAAATTATGAATTTCTTTCTAATACAGACTTGACCATTCAAAATTGAAAATTTAGTTACATTATAACAAAACTTTGATTACCTTATTTAAAAAAAACATTTTATTGGTCCTATCAAATTTAACACCATGAGAATTCAATCAATCATATCGAATAATCAATCGTATCGAAATAATGCTTTTCAATATTTGAAAATTAACATCAAAGGCTGAGAAAAAATTCGTATGAGCAAATTCAATCCCTATATTTAATTGTTTCAGAACTAATAACTTTAAAAAGAAACCAAAGATTCTCAAAATAAAGTAGTGTATAAAGTTATTGTTGAAAAAAGTGCTTAAATTTGATAGTAATAATATTTGCTAAACATTTCATTGTAGCACTTCTTTACATGGAAATGTTAAACTAACTTAGTCAATTCATTGGGCAACTGTGATGAGAGACAGCTTTTAAGATTTAAAAGGTTTCGATTTGAATAAAACGATCATGAGATGTTACATGAGACACCAGACGAAAACCATGAAACAAATACATATATATACCATAAACTGTCATAGTAATTGCATTAACAAAAGCAGCTAGTAACATAATGAATTTTATTGACATAAATAAGCGTAATATAATATTACGCTTTAACCATTACTTTTCAAATTAGTTAAAATAACATTTGAGCGTCATCCTAAATTTGATATGACAGCTCCTATATGAAGAGCTTCTACGTCTAAATTAGCATTATTACGATATTGTTTGTACAACGAAGCTTTAATTAATTGAATCGAATCAAAAACCGTTTTATTAAATTAGACATTCGTTAGATAATTACACTAAACACTTTATCTGATATGGAAAATTGACATATCGTAAAATACGATAAAAATTAAAAATATTATTTTGGAACCATGCTAATTAGATAAATGTAATATCGATAAAATATTATATTCAACTTTCTTTCTTTAGTTTTTAACCCGTGATTCAGGAGTTAAACTAAAATTCATGAACGGATGATTAGAGGAAGGTTGCAATTCACTTTTTTGATATAGCACAATAAGAATGAATATGTATACAAGACTATTCACCAAATATCTCATAAAGTATGGGCGAAAGTATCTGAAGCAAGAAGACATTACAAGTATTAAATGAGACAAAAGAAAAAATTTTTCCATTTCACCATCTCAAAATTTAAAAGCTATAAGCAAATTAATATTATTTTCACAAAGTAATCAGCCAATTAATATTTTAATGTCGGTATATAAATAACAGAGCAAGAATATAATTTAAAGCGTGACTGATTATTTATAATCGCTTCTTAATCTAATGTGTTACTATTTCAAATAAAAAAAAATAAGTGCGACTGCATAAAAAAATGTATTTTTATAAAATAATAATTAATATCTATGTATTTTGAATCTCATTTTTCTAAGCACTCATTAAACCGTAAGAATATAATATATTTCGATAATATGAATCAATATTTAAAAAAAATAATACAATAACCCTTTTATAAGTTTCTTGTTCGACATTTCGAACTCCAAACAAAAAGCTACAAATCTCACTGAAATAAGAAAGCATTTTGTTCCCTTTTTAATACCACATGAGCGTGGAGCGTAATTAGGTAGGACTATATTTTCCCCAGATTCATAAAGCCAGTGATTGAACAAAAGAGATGCAAATCATGCGGCTTTATCTTTTTTGCCGTGATCATAACAATTACTTTAGGATCTTCGTCTATTCTCCGCGAGCTGCAGTAACAAAAAGGAAGAATGCGGCTCCTTTCAGATGCGGCATTAAATTCCTGCAGCGAAAACTGAAGTACCGCAAGATCTTAACGTTTACTTCGTGAGCAGTTTTTAAAACCTTCATTGTATTCGCATCACGAGCTGAAGGCAAAATGACCAGTGACCAAAGTTACACTCTCGTTTCGGCGATGGTGGGTTATATTTTTTTTCCTTCTTCTTCTTGGAACTGGTAAACAAGTGAATTGACTGGAAATAAAATAAGGATAAATTGACTAAGAGAGAAGTTTTTGACGGAAGAAAAAAATAGGGAGGGGTGAGGGGAGAAAAACATTTCAGTTCTTGATTTCTTGATTTGGAATGACTTTCCTTGATAGCCGAATCTTTTCTTAAGAATTATACTTTTTATAGTTTGGCGTATAGCAGCCGATGAGTTTCTGTTGTAACATAAAATTTAAAAGCTGCAAAGTAAAATTTCTTATAGAGGGCTCTTTACTATCACCAATTTAGTCTTTTTAGATTTTTTTCTGTAAGTAATAATAAAATATCCTTTAAGAATTGGTTAGAATTTTTAAGAAGGTACTAAACTTGAGTCATCTTTAATTAAACTTAAGCAACTACGTTTGTTTTATCTATTTTCTCTATAATGCTTAACGACATTTCATATTTAAGTATTCAGAATCTAAGTATATAAAAGTTTTATCCTCCAAATAAATCTTTTACATTTCGTCAAAATTGAAATCATATATATATATTTTTCAAATTGTATATTAAACGCATACGTAGAGCTAAAATTTTTCATTCAGTTTATTACAATACTTAAAATAAATAACTAAATACTATTCAAAGATTAAATTATTGTTGAACTACAGTTAATAATTTTATACTGCAAATGTGTATTCATAAATAAATAACTTAAGTGTCATGACTTTTGTCTTGGTAATGTTTTAACTGAAATTGTTGTAGTTTTCTTTGCAGCATGAATGAAACACATAGTGATACTTAAATAACATAAAATGTTGCTGATTTTAGCATATACCTTTATATTTTCAAGTAACAAATAGGAATGAGTGGTTCACATTGATCGAAATTAATATTAAAATATCAGTACTAGGAAAATGTTTTGCATTATTGTAATTTTTATTTTATGAACTTACCATTATGATTTTTTTCAAGCAGAAAAGAAAAAAAAATAACATAACATTTTAACTTAAATATAATTATGATTAAAGATAACATTCCATATAGTAATATATGTTTTCCGAATTCGATGCTATTTTGGACAGTATTAAAGCTGCCTAAATTAGGATAAAACTTTCTGATACAGTAAAAGAAATCGATTTTGATGGATATCATCATCTTTGAGATTAATATTTAAAAGACTTAGAAAAATTTTTGAATATTTTTTTCAAAGAAAAGTATCTATAATCAATTAGGGTATTAGTATTGATTTTATAATAATAAATTCTATGAATATGAACTTAAAATGTGAAGAATCATTCTTTTTTTAAGTTATTAATATTTCTTTTAAATAAATTAAAATTTTAATGCAATTTAAATACTATACATGCTATAAAATTTAAACACAATTAAAAATGTTATCAAGATATGTCTAGAGAACTGAAAGAAGTATAACTAGTTTTATCATCTAAGGAAAAGAACACAAATTCTTATGAAGATAAAAGATTAAGTATTGAAATACTTTGTTCGAAATTATATTAATGAAGAAACTTAGGCAGCTAGTTTTTCAAATTTATTTCAACAATATCCAAACTCATCATTTTTTCAATGATTTTTACTTCCTGATATCGAATTAATAAAAGGAAATAACATCCTATCATGCTATTTTGTATCTTAATGATCCAGACAAAGCATTAGCAAAGTTTAAAAAACAAAATATCCATAATATTCAGGAGGAAGGGTGGAAAAAGCAACTGCCAAAAAATCCCCAAACTTGCAGTTTGAACATCATTTTAAGTTATTTCATCACAGCTGTGGAGCTTGATTCATCGAAAGCCAGCTGCGAAAAGTCGAATTACGCATTATTATATGCAAGCTATTTGGCACATTTCCAAGCAGTAAATCTATGCTTTTCGATTCTGAAGAGCAACTGCGCTCTCACCTAAATAACGTGGGCGGCTAAACAACAAATTTCCAGGCATAGTGACGTGTCCTGCCTGCAAATACCCATGTATATGTCTAGGTTTTGTTTAATACCAACTAATGGATCGCATTGACGGACAGATGGGTATTGTATCTTTGCGAGCAAAACAACATTTTTGTTTTGTCTTTTTGATATTATAGACATGCAGATAGACTGATTTTCCAATTCCTGAATTACTTTCTAGTTTCGAAAATACTGATACAAGCGAAATCCATTGTATTTATCGGATAATCACAATGCATTATTATGTATCCGGATAATCACAATGCATGCATTATGTAAATGCATGTTATGATTATTTAGGCCATATTCATATAAACTATGGAATGGAAATTTTAACTGCCATATTTATCGCATGACACTTAATAAACAAAAGTTTATCAGGCATTGTTTAAACTGAAAGGTCAATATATAGTTTCCTATTGATATCAGTTTAAAAAAAATATTTTTATTGATATTTTTCATAGAAGAGTTCCAAAAATTTCTCTATTTTAACTAATAATTGGCCTCTTATCAAATGTTGGCTCAAGAACGACCACGGATCAACCACATTAGTCAATCTAAAGAAACGTCAATCAAACGCATTTTCATTAAGGTGATAAGCAAAAAGCTGGCGTTCTGGCTCAGAGGTAGCGCGTTTTTTTCCTTGATCTGGCCTTCCTGGGTTCAAGCGGGGTTGTTATTCATCTGTTCTATCTGTCAGATGTGGTAATGAGTGAGGTGTGTGAGACCCTGTAAAGAGGGATTGAGAATGTTACATGTGGGTAGTTAAGACGCATTGTTTGCCCTAATTGATGCTACTAAAACAAGACACCCTCGGAATAAAAATGGTAACGGCAAGCTTGTCCATGGCAAGTGTCATTAGCAATAGCAACATATCAGAGAAGTTATGAGAAGCTCATATGGTATTCCAAAATATTCCCATCCTGCTTCAAAAATCATGATCCTTATCTATCGAGTTCGAATCAAACGGAATTCTTAAAATATGTCTATTAAAACTGAGCTTTCACTATAAGTCTGCACTATAAGCTACGAGTACGAGACAAATACTAGTCTAAGCTCTCATTTAGTTTACAATAATTCAGTAATAATTTATATTTTTAATGGGACTAAGTTTCAATAAATATATCTTGAAGACACGGCAAATATATTGAGAAGACAAGAAATTTATAGTGATGAAAGAATAGTTAACTTGTAGCATTGACACATTGGATAAAACTTAAAGCTAATTTATTTTTATTACTTAATACAACAATCAAGAGGGTAAAAGGCATAATATATTCATACACCGAAAACTCATTGAATATTGAATAAATTTTGGTTGCTATAAGTTTCACGGGCTTTTTTCTTTGTTTCTTTTATGCACTTATAACATATTTAAATATGACCGCACCTCCTATTTTGATTAGAGGAGTCAATAAAAATTTTGATCCCAAAGAAAGCTTGCTGGTTTACTTATAGTTATAATAAAATGTTAATATTATAATATATAATTGCATTGAAGTTTCAAATGAAATCATATACAGATGCAGTGACAGTAATTCAAATTAAACTTTCTTTGAAATCTTTTTAGTAATTCTCAATATCATTTTTATAAATTAAAAAATTTACCATTCATTGATAAATTTAATTGTTCATTATCTTGATTCCATTATTATTATTTATTTATTGATGATAAATTAATGAGATTGCTACAAAATGTTAATGTCCTTTTAACTGGAGAAATAATTTTAATGAATAATACTATGCATTAAGTTATTGCAGAAAATTTTAACATTAACAAAATGTTAACATTTTCTGTAAATAATGAGTAGTCTTTGATTCAGAGGATATTTAATAATATTGATTTTATTACAGTTGTAAAGATACAAAAAAATTGTAAATTTAGATCACATCGATAAACGAATATTAAAATAATTTTCTTCGAAATAAGGATTCTGATAGCAAATAAATAAATAAATAACCCCTTAATTAAAAGAAAAAAATAAAATTTGCTTCACCAAACTGTGAGATTATCTTATAATGAAAACATTTACTATTAATAAACAAAAAGTTCATGTTAAAGAATAAAATATGTCAATTTAATTCTAATCTATAAGTATTTATTATTTAGTGAAAAGGAAATAAGCACCACTTGAATGTTAGATTTGCTAATTTTAAAAAACAATATCTATTAGATAAGAAAGTAAAATAATGCAAAAAAGAAAAGAAAAAAACTCGAATATGTTTCAATTATTTAAATAAATACTTTTGAGCTTTCTTTTTAATGTTGTTCAAAATTTACCTCTAAATAGCTTTTGATATTTACTACGTTCTTCTATAAAACCTCTCCGGCAAACATTTAATAACATTGGTTTTTTTACAGCTGTAAAGATTTATAAGTAAATGTAACTTTACAACACAGTTATTGACGAATATTACAATAACGTTTTTCGAAATGAAGCTTCTGGTAGAAAAAAAAAGTCCACTTATCAAGTAATTAGAAGGGGAAAAATATGACATATTTCAGCAATTATTGAGATTATCTTCTTATGATCATCTTTAATTATAATAAACAAAAGCTTAAAGCAGAGGACTCAACAATATGAAAATGAATAACCATTGTCAGTTTAATTCTAATCTACAAGCATTAATTCTCTGGTGAATAAAAAGCCAGAAACCTCTTCTTTGTGATTTGAAAATTCTTGAAATCACAAAAAAAGAAAAAAATCCAGCTGAATGTTAGTTGTGCTACTTTTAAGAGAAAAAAATTCAATCAAATTAGAAAATAACTTAAATGCAAAAAAGAAGGGTAAAAAGTTGAATTTGTTTCAAATATTTAAATAAATACTTTTGAGTTTACTTTTCAGTACTTTTCAAGATTTCCCTCTAAGCAGCATTGACATTTACTGTGTGCTTCTATAAAACCCCCTCCAAGACAAAGAAAAAGAGAACTTTGCCTTTCTTTCCAGCATGTTACCCAACTAAACAGAGCTACAAAATCTGGACACGTCCAATGAAAATTCTTCACCTGCTTTCATCACTTCTCCTCGGCTACAAATCCGGACATTAAAAAAGCAATTTGTTTCATACTGTTTATGATTTGGCCGTAAAATATCCCTTTCCTTCCAAAATATTCCCATTTATGTTACCCACAATGCCTTCCCCACGTACCTTTTCTTTGCATTTAGCTTTCTTAGGTTCCACTGAGCCCGCCTTGCTACGTGATAATTTGGATAAATAGCGCCTTCTTTTACGAATCCCTGTTATTATTTCTCCAAGTCTGACAGATTTAGACGAGCGAAAGCTCGGATTAGATTTACTTGTTTCCACCGAAATAGCTCCATGTTTTCTTGATGTAAAAGAGCAGCTGTACGTAATGAACAAAGTAGTTCTTTCTCATTTACATTTCTGTTACGTTAAGTGCTAACTTTGTTGTTGATTCTCTTTTAAAGCATCTCACGAGGATAGATGCGAATATTTTAATACTAAATTGAAAATATACGACAGTGAAGGCTTCAAAATAAATGCACGCATATAAAATGGATGTCTTGGGGATAGTAATGTAGAATTATAGCATGAAATTCTACTGTTATTTTCTAGAAAAACACCATTTAATTTTTTGTTGTTGTTGTTTCCTTTGTTAAATTCTTTTATTACTTTTAATAGTATTTATATGTAAGCAAATATTGAAATTTTTCAAAATAGAAAAAATTTTCGATAAAAGGATTAAAATATAAACTTGTCCACAATCGAGGAAAAATGTAATTTTGAATTGATTACTTTTGATTGGGTGCAAATACAAGTAACTCAGCAGAATACTTAATTATCTGTCACTAAATTATACGACATTATATCACTGCTTATGATGGTACTGTTGTTGTTGTTTTTATGTCAAGAGTATGTCTTAGCTATTCATGTGTCACATTCGCTCGTGCAACCCCGTTTTACATGGATGTAGGGGGGGAGCACATTCACATATCTGACAGAACAGATCAATAGAAATCCTGTCTCGAATCAGGACTCGAACCCAGAGTGCCGAGTTCACAGAGAAAACGCGCTGCCCTTATGCTAGGAAGTCATCCTATCGATGCTTAATCAATAAATAATTAATTTTTAGTTCAAACAAATCACTATCTTCAGATTGTTACGTGAATTGTAGAGAGCCAAGTTTAAAAGAAAGACATGTAGTATTATTAATATTGAGGAATCACTGCTTTCAGTTCATTAAGAATATCATAATACATAAGAATTGTATTTGAAAAATTTTCATTAATTTTCTGTGTTATTTGGTATTAAAAATGCACAGTTAATCGAATGTACGTGATTTTTCTTTTATGATAAAATATTGGTAAAAATATAATTGCTTAAATGGCTCAGACTGAATGTCAACAAAATGAGATGAATGTTATTTATTTCAGCTTGATACTTGTCATATAATTTCTTTTTTTCTTGTAACATTAGTAATATCTTCTACATCCGTTTTTCATTTCTGCCTCTAAATGTAAATCTAAATACTAGGAAAGTTTTCGTTTTCTTTTAAATATTATTTTTCAACAGTCCTTTTGGGCATCTTTTCTTATGTGATATTTCAAATAAAAAACTACACAATGTCATAAATATATTATAATTGCTTACAATATATTTGTGACATTGATTAGGAAGGTAATGGAAACAAGTGTTATTATTATTTTTTAAATAATCATTTTTAAATATTGCATCAGCCTTCGTAATCTAATTGCGAGCCAAAAAGCAAATTACGCCAAAATATAGCTTATTCCTATCTCTATTATTGTCTTTAATGATGAAACACATCACTTGAATTGAACTGATTATGCATTAAGTAATGATTATTAACTCCCCATCAATAAAAAAAAAATCTCAGAAATAAAAAGAAAGACAACAAAAAGTACATTTGGCTTTAGCAGTAGTTTCTAAAGGGGCAGTCGATCATGACATTGATCAACTGTCTAGAAGATAGCATAATAATTGATATTTCGATCCTCAATCTATGTCATAATAAATATTCAATTTAATAAATGGTACAGGATAATCCAAATAAATGCATATTCTGATATCCCTTTCTAAATTATTTATTACTTCAACCTATCTGAAATCGGCAAAGCTCGAGCATCTTGATAAATAATTTATATTGCCAAATTGACAATATAATTTCAATCAAAGTAATATCAATCAATCATGACGGATAATCATAAATATTAATTTGCTAATGTAATATTGATGCTTACCTCTGTTTAGACAAAACAATTTTCCAGACAAAAATGTGTAAGAAAAAAGTTTATTTTTGTATTTTCTTCGAATTACAATTCCCTTTTGTACATTCAGCGTTTAAATATTATTAGAAACATTTTTATATCAGCACAAACTGTATAATACGACTCATCGGAAGGCACATCGGAAATCTTGTATAATCTGAACTGTCGCAACAGTAGCACTGGTTGGAACTGTGGTTGAATCGCAAGGATCATCACCGGTCACGATACAACCCTTTCCTAAGGAAGTACGTTATGTCATTGATGGGAGAAGCCAGACATCCACTTTTTAGTTTACCTACATGGGTGGCGAGAACCAACCTCCATGCCGGAAGTTCCACATTTTTAATTACTAGGTGCCCTACTGGGTGATATTATATTTACATAAGATAATTTAAATTTTATAATTTCGTTTTATTAACAATTCACTGACCTACTACTTCCTGATACTCTTCTATATATTTTAGGTTTTTGCCTTTGAATATGCCTGAATCTCGATTTTATTAACTTAATTTTTAAATTAATATTTCAAACTATAATAGAAACTGCTGTTTAAAAATATTGGTATTCAGCTTCAAGGAATTTTCAATTTATATGTAAATTATTTACATTTTTTTTTAAATTCACGAAGCTTTTAGATAGTTTACATTCCGTTATTTAATTTTACGAACCTAAAAAAATATGCAAAGCATATTGTTATGTATGTATTTACAATTTAAAATTCTGTTTTTTGTGCTATATGAATTTTTTTCTTTCAAAATTCCTGGACTGTATTTAAAGAACTTTGTTTTTGTCTCAGTGAAATTCCATTTCGAGCAACTGAGATGAAAAATTTATCTTGAGTCTCTATCTTCTAAGCGTGCCTCTTAAGAATATTTAAATTAAAGGATTGCTTAGCTCGTTTTTATGAAAGAAGTTTATTACTTCAAAGTAAAAGAGGTCTCAAAAATTGTTGAAGCCCTCCGGTGTTTCAAATTGCGTCACTATATTATAAGCCCTTTTTATGGTCATTTTTTCGAATGTATATGTGAAGCGGGGAAAGAGAAGATAAGTTGCTTTTAATCAGACATAGACGTTAAAAATGCGTCATAAACAGTTGTTTTCTTAAAATGAAGTTGTTTTTCTTGCAATTTAAATTGAGATGAAATGCATTTACTTAACAGAACAAACACTAAACTCAGTTAATTTCTCACAAAAAAAAGAGATTTCTCATTTGGCTTTTTTTAAAGCTTCTAATAGAATCACTCTACTGTTTAAAGATTTTTTTAATAAAAAAAAAGAAAAAGAAAAAAATATTTGTACAATTCAGGAAAGATGTTTTTATTTCTTTGTATAATAGCATACATCCAAGCACAGATTATTTTATGGAAAATATCAAAATAAAATACGTATTATTTTTTAGCACATGATAAAACTTTGCAATAATTAACGTGCAACGACAAAGAGATAGAATGTTAACTGAAGTATTTTTTAATACCAACATTTGTAAAATTAAAACCTAAATCATTTAAAATATTTTTCTATATGCATTTTGCATCATAAAATATTGATTGGTTGGCATGTATTATACAATTAATTCCTATGAATATATATTTAAATAAAAATTTACAAAATGCTAAATGATATGCAGTCATTAATATTTATATATACCTCATTAATATTTATATATATTATAATACATAAAATATATTTATATATACTTATATAACATAGTGCATCTTATAAATGTCATATTACCCTAGATAAGATTTTACAAATGCTGTTAAACATTATTTTATAAAATTGCGTTTCTTTTTAGTTTACTCCTCCGTACGGTATCTGCCTGCTCATTCTTTATTATGCAATATATTTAAATGATTATTTTTTTAAAAATTGGGCTTACTTTAACAATTTGTCATTATAATTGTTCCAAATTCTCAGCTCAATATAGAATTTTCTTTTGAATTTTTTTTAAGAATCAGTTATTCAACATTTCAATTATCCTTTTGCTATGGTCTTTTATATTGTTCATTTTGGCATCTTTCTAATTTATTCTAAATCTAGCAAGAGGTGTCTTAACACATAAAATTTTTTTGTTACGTGAACTCAATTCAAAGTCCTTAGTTAAATGAATGACATTTCATTTAGCTCAACGTGATTGGGTGAAATTGCTTTAGAACTTTTTTAATTTCAATGAAATTTCAAAAAAAAAAATTAAATTTTTACAAAATATTACAAAAAAAGAGTATTAAATGAACATAACAGGGACATATTTGATTATTGGATTTAAAATCATGCTTGATTTGACAGTGGAAATGATAGGAGGGAAAATTGCGCTTAATAGAACCGAAGTTTTGAACCTCCTTTTTTAATTCTTATTTTAGAGATTTGGATCATAGAATTAATGAAGAAACACTTTTTGATTATTATTAACCTTTTGCACTCCAATGGTGCCTCTGACACAACATTAAAGATTGTGTATCATTTTGATGTTTTATTTATTTATTTTTCAAATTTAGTTGTTAAAAACGCCTACATAATGGTTAAGAGATGTAGACTAGTTTTTCAAAGAAATTCGACTTAAAATAATTATGTATATTTATTTTTCATAGCAATAAACAAATCTTTGTACTAGTTGGATAATTTTGCATCTAATTATTTTTGGGAGCTCAAAGGGTTAAATAAATTTTTGTTTATAATTTTTTTCTCCTGTAGTTCAATTCTGACTAGGAGAAAAAAATTAATGGCCGCTAAAGCGAGGTTACAAAATTTACTGGTTTTATAAAATTTACATAAAACGAGCATAATTTTAACTCCTTCCTTAAACAAACATATCTTTATACAATATTCACATATGACTTTCTCAAATGCTCTATTCTAAGGCAAAATATAATTAATTGTAAAAAGGTTAGCTTAAAAAAAGTTAGACTAGCTTATTTTCAAAAGATTTGAAAAAAAAGAAGAAATTTTCAAAAGTTGCTAATATATTTCCAATGAATACAAATTTCAATAAATATTTTCCGAAACTTAAATTATTCATCCTTACTTTTGTTTTATTAATTTATGAGACTTTTAATTAATCATAATTCTCACAAGATTTGAAATAATTTTACTTTTATTAACAATTTTCTCCTTGTTATTGAAAAATCATTACTTCCAAAATCAAATATGGCAGGAAAAAAGTATTTTCAGGAACTTGGCAATAATAAATGATTAAAATTTTGCAATTTAAATCTTAAAAATTAATATTTCCTTTACATTTTATAAACGAATATATTTTTCTTATTGTATCTTTTTAAATTGGCGCACCCAAAAAACTTCTTCGCTATAAAGTCCTTAATCCAAAAAAAAAAAAGAATGAAGATGATTAGATTTTTAAATGATCATGGAGAACTAATACAGTTAGATTAATCGTATCAGTTTCTTAGGGTATCATTTATTATACCTCGTATTTTATTCATAATAAATCCTTTAACCCTCTCAAGTAACTAACTTTTTTATTCTTTTATATTTTCATTGTATGTACATTATCATGTTTATTTATCCTTTTTTGTTCTAATCCATATTTTTTCTTTCTAGTTTCATCATTTTATTCTTATTTTTAAGTTTTGCATTTTGTTTGTTTCTTGCAAATTGATTGCTGTGTAATTTCTTTCTTTTTCTTTTTCTTTTCTTTTTTTTCGGGGGGGGGTAATAAATTCCACCTACATCTATGCCAAACATAAAAAAGGGGCCGCATTAGTTCTAGAAACAGAGGTGTGGTATGGTAATCAGTGTTAAGTGTATCTTTTTAAACTTAAAGGGCATGAAACTTTATATGAGAGATTTGATTGAAATTAAATGCAATCAACATCCCCAGTAAACAGGATTCTCGCCAAACACAGTTAATAAACAATATTATGATACAAATCTACAGAGATTTAAAGTGTTTGATTTCAAAAATGAGAGGGCCGATTTCGATCGAATGACAAGGCAAAGTCCGCATATTACTTCCTATATTGATAGTGTTCATTCACGCTTAAAGAACATATTGAGAGCAAGGTTTAATTAAACTACATCATTGTACTAAAAAAACTCTCAGTCTAATTAAATGTCTCCTCCAATGCACATTGAGATAGAATCTAGTATTTAAAGGGTATATCTTCAATATTATTATATACGACATTATATATATATTATTTGTGATTTCTTACTTTAAAATCACTCTAAGAAATTTGGAGGAATTCTACATTATTTTGGGATTTTTCGCTTCCACCAGGCTTGTACTGATCATATTTTGATTAGAAAAATTTATATTTATTTGACCAAAATATAATGCAATTCCTATTTCATTTTTTTTCCGTAAAAAAAAACCAATGGTCAATGTTTTCTAAATTATTGGTGAAGAAAATTCAATAACTTTAGTTTCTCTATAGATGGTTTCAATGAAGAGATATCTACGAAGCCATTTCACTGTGATGCTTCTGGAAGAGATTGTTTAGAAAATGTTAATGTCAAAACATTTTTATTGTTTTAAATGAAATAAAAAATGTACTTTAGCACTTATTTACTATCATTTAGAATTATATAGGCCTTTAAAATGTGGATTATTAACATCTTAAAATGCCAATGCTTTGTTTAAGTATTCATGCAATGATATTCCGTCATGCCAAGAAAACAATTCTGATCAACATTCTGTATAAACGATAAATCAAATTTTGAATAATTTCAAAAAAATATATGACAATGCGGAATATTTCAATATGTAAAATTTTAACGGAATAAAAGAAATCGAAAATATGTGTCTCAAAAATTTTTTAAATTCATGGGTTAACTTTTAAATCCATTTCAATGCAATTTAAGCTATTATTATGTTTGGTATAATTTATCACAAGAAATATGAATTTTTTTTTAAATAATTGAAGAAATCATGCTGTTTATAAGATGGATTTAATTGCTGTATGCTTTCTATTTTTCTTTTAAAAGATGAACATAATAAAATAATGATTTTAGGAAGTGCACAAAAGGAATTAAACAGTCCCGATAGTATCTTTTAATCAAACTTACAATAAAAATAATTGCAAATTTAGTAAAAAGAAAATTAAACAAATATTTATTACATTTCAACCATTTTTTAAAATTGTAAACAACTCTTATGAGAGTATATAACGAAGCACGGTGCAAAACATATATTAATAATATGAGATAAAATTATTTATTAGTGAAATTTTCTATGTTTAAAATGTAAAAAGAAATATTTTACGTCCAATTAATCTTTTAAAATTTCTAAACTGCTGTTTAGAATGTGATAATAGTTGTCCAGGACCCTTATAGCTACAGAAGCACAATAAACGTGAGAAAATTAACTGTGTCAAGTTTCTAATCAGTCTTCTAATGTTAAAATTTCCTTCCTTTAATTAAATTTAATGCTGGTCTCTCCATTAATTTCCAAAGTTAAAAATATTCTTTCCTCAAATTTCATGTGAATGCTAACTACCGCTGCATTATTTAACACAACATTTAACCGGAAAATTTAAACAGGAGGATATACTTCAATTAGTTTCCTGCTTGCTTCCATGAATTAAATTTAGTTTATACCTTTCTGTGGAAACTCAGACTGTATAAGCGTTTCAAAATCGAATAAATGTTACACACTGCAGGGCAAAACTAGTCGCAAGAACATATTAAATGGTATCTCATTTCAGGAAATGCTTTCAGCTGACCGTAACAAATGCCACCGGTTTCATCAGTCCAACAATTCAAGTGGACCGACAACTTTAATACTCAAGTAGATAACCGAAGCTACCGTTCCTTGTTCTCCTAAAAGTTTTCGGAATTAATTAACTCTGGTTAATTACAAACAGACTGAAGTTATTTTACGACAGTCTCCGGCACCCTAACTCCTGGCGAAGCACCGGTTTGAGTGAAGCCAGTTGCCGAAGACGATTGAGGCAGTGTATATCCCCTTCTGTGCCTTCCTGTTCGCAGCAGAGCCCGTCCATTGAAGCGCATCGATAATTGAATTCGGCAAATACGCCGTATAGTTTCGGTGCCGTGGAATTTGGTAACTTTTGAAGTCAATTTAGAAGTCAAACAGTCAAACGAGATTTTTCGTCGAATGGCCGCCCTGGATCTGCCTATCGCAGAGTTTTCACGGACAGCGCGTGAGATTTGATTTAATGAGTTTCGCTGGAGACGGGGAAATATAAAACTCCAAGCCGGAGAAGTTTCATTTTGTGCAGGATTGAAAATGCCTGATGAAGGAATAATTGATTTTTTTTGTGTGTGTATACGGTTAATATTAAATAAAGCGGAGTTTGCTTTTTATTGAATTTTCTATTTTCTTAAGAATTATGAGTTGTTCTATATATTCAAGAATAATAAGTTGATGTTGAGCGTTTCAATATAACTAAATTTTCATAAGAAGATGTCATAATTTTTTTTCAATGTTGCATTGTTACTTAAGATGCATTATGTATAATATATTTCGATACTTAATTTCGTTTTAAGAAGCTATATGTTTATACAGATACTGCCGAATAGAAATTGAATTTTATTTAATGAAGTGAAAATTATTAGCTAGAATTAATTAAAAATAAAAAAAGGCAAAAGATTAATTTTTATTAATATTAGGACTTTTTTCATTCATTTAAATTCTTTGCCCTAAATATATATACTCACTTCTCATAAAATATAAGTGGTAATAAATGTAACTTCCAGAAATTTTGATGAATTAGAAAAATCATTTAATTGAATAAACATTTTTTGTTATTGCTATTAATAAGTATGTTATAACATATTATTTATAATTTAAAATATTAAAGTAAAATAAATTTTAAACTGATCGATTAACATACAACTGATTTATTTCCTTAAATTAGAGCCAGTCGTTTAGTTGAAAAACTTGGATACATAACTTTTTTAATTTTTACAAAGAAAAATTTTTAATGATTAATTTATATAATTAAAAAAAAGTATTTAAAGAATTAAAAAAGATCATCTAGTTAAAATATCCAAGTGACTGTATTTTGAATCTAACAATTTCCCAGTGACGCAAATCATATTATAACAATTCTGCAAAAAAAAAAAGGTCTTTTTTGCCCCATATTTTTTACATGCTTTGATGTCATTAATTCAGTCCTTATATATCATCAAAGTCCTAACAAGGCAGAAATCAGTAAAAAGATACTCTGTGAACGTATTGTTTAACGATTTTAAACGATTTGTGAAACGAGTTTAAACGATTTTCAAAGGATAATTCTTCTCATTCATGACATAAACAGCATTCATTTGTGCGCACAAACTAATAGATTCATAAAACCAAGGAACACATAAGTTAATGTGAATAAGAGTTCAGGAGATCAAAATATTTTTTTAAACTGTAAAAAATTGAAATCGTTTCACAAACCGACAGAAATAAATGCATGCATATATATATATATAACCAGGCAGTTCCCTTTAAAATAAGAGCAATTTATTTCTCATGTAGAAAACTAGCTGAAAGAGAAAAATATATTAACTTTATCTAAAGTAAATAATTCATAAGAGACTGCACGATTTGTTGAACTTAATAATAGCCGCATCATACGGAACACAGGTGGAGGTAATTACTTGACTACCTCTAACCAGCCCGATTTCGGCATAATTACTCTTTTTCCGATTAAAGTAGGATAAATTAATTCCAAACTCATTCTTATTTTCCGTTGCTGGATCTCGTGCATGAAGTTGACATTCCAGAAATGGGAACTTCTCCCAAACTGTGCGCTTCGTCCCCTGAACTCTTCCTAAAAGACCGGACTTGCGAAACGAGTACGATAATTAGTTTCAATGCTACAACAAGCTCCGGGGTCTTTGACTAATCCTGGAACGAAATCAATGACGAAAAAGGATCCTGCACACGTCTTACGATCCGAAATCGTAGCAACGGGGGCAGATTAGTCATTCGATTGAAAAGTAATCGGCTTTCAGAGAGGAAGGATTAGATTGTTTTCCTATCGATTATTCATCGAAGTTTCCTTTTAATCCGGGGAGCTTCGAAAGGTTCCCCCGTTGCCACTAATTGGGAATGAAATAAAGTTTTCATTGCGTGTACCTTAGTTTCTTTGGAATAATGAATAATCTGTACTAGATTATAAAATGCGGGGAGTTCCATGCGTGAAGAATTTATTACTTAAAACATTTAGAATAGAAATTTTCCACAAGGATTTTAAAGCATATGGATTTACTATGCAGAATGAGATGTTTCGTTTGCAATTATTTCGCAACTGCTGAAAAACGAAACATTTTCATTCTTCAAGGTGACGCTCAGTGCAAAATTGATACAAATTCTGATGATCACGGCATCCTTCAGATGTAACGGGTTAGTCGGCTGTGCACAACAACAGAATTGATTCTACTGTTGTTATATCGAGATATTTGACACCAAATAAATGAAATGGTTGAGATGGGGCAAATTTACTCCTATAGTTTCCTGTTTTGGGCAAACAATACATGTCTTACAATATTCTTATTACTGTACAATTATTCCTTTTTTTTCTTGACACTATAGCTATTAAAATCTCCCGATTTTAAATTTAATTAATTAACGTAATAAGTTTATAAAAATGCTTTAAAAATGCTTTGGAGACATGTTCCATGAAAGAATCCAGAGTAGAGACATGACAACAATAGTGATTTATAAATAATATTATTTCATCGTATCAGATATTAATGTATTAACTAGTCGGACAGTACAGTAGTACATTTTTTCTCATCACACAGGCATTGAACTGCTCTATTAGGTTAATCATATTCGTTTGGTGATCATATCCCCTAATAATAATGTTATATTAACATTTGGGGTTATTACCACTTAATGTTAATATTATATTGCTATTACACTGCATTTTTGCTTGGAAAATGCAAAACATTAATCAAACGCAAATGTTTATCAACCATTTGTTGTAAGTTTTCAAAGATTCTGAAAGCAGCTTTACGCCTATGTTATGACAATTTTACAACATATTTGACTAAAATTCAACATTAACTACTTTAGATACCATTGCTATGATATCATTAGGCCCATTATCTTCACAAGCAAGTAAATCGAAATAGTCGAATGTATAAACATGTGATACATTTTGTTAGAGTTCTGAAGAATTAATGACGGAAAAATATGGTACAATATTTATAACAAAAAATAAATTAGTTACAGGTCGTAACTAATTGATTTTTTGTTATAGATATTGTACCAGAAATGGATTTTTGTTGCAATATTAATAATAGTACAATACATATTCTTGATCAACTTTTGAATGCATTTGATTTTATAAAGAAAGCAACTCAAAGGCTTTAGATTTTATTTCACAATAGTTATCCTAATGGCTTAGTTTGTAGAATATTTACTATCTAGAGTTTGTCAAATGACAAATAGAATGAGTGACAATTGATAAAAACATGGCAATTTTTAGAAAAATTAAAAGAATCAGTAAATAATTTATATTATGCAATAAATAATGATTACATATGCAGTAATCAATGCTTTCTATAATGTTGTATCTAAGATCTTTTTTACTGCATAGATATATAAATTTTTAAAAACTGAATGTTTTATATTAAAGTTTATCAATCTTTAAAAATTTATATAACTGTGCTGTAAAAAGATTTTACGTACAACGTTTATATTAAATGAGTGAATATAGATTCATATTTATAGAAAAACCAATCTATTTACAATTTATTTGACAATGATAAACAATATTAAAATATCATCCCTTGAATATATAAAATATTGCAGTAAGTAAATATTAATTATTATGTGTATACATAAGATTAGAATCCATTTATTAAAAGAAATTGAACAAGTATTCTATTCAAATTATTGTGAAAAAGAGCACCGAAAATTCATATCAAATAAACTAGGAAAATATGACATTTAAATAAAGTAGAAAAGAAAATTAACATTTATTGCTCTAAATTTTTCTTGAAGCGTGCCTTTGCATACTTTATTTAAATCAGTTTGCTCAATTAATGAGGAAACAGTTGAATTTATAATGAACTGCAGAATTAATTTTCTTTAAAATTATTTTTCTTTTTTCGTTTTTTAGTTTTTGCGAACAGTATGCTAATTTTATATTAATATTGTATAAACAAGAGAATCAGCTTTTTCAAAATTACCAAATTTCCAAAGGTAAGTGTATGAATTTAATAAAATAATCTTGTGTATACTTTCTTATTTATTACATTCCTGTACTCAAGTTATTAGCACTAATTTAAATTAATATCATTATAAATTCAGAATGCTTAATTATTATAAATTATAAATTTTAGTATGCTGTCCATGCATTTGCTTTTCTCAAAATTACTGTGCAATAACTAAAGATTTCTACAAAATTAGAAAAACATATATAAAAAAAGAAACCTTTTGAGTTTGTAGTAATTAGTTCTAAATGTTACTATTATTTTTTCCTGTAAGAATTTGACGTTATTATATTGCTATTACATCAATTGTTTTTACGTAAATATGGTTTCATTTATCTAAATAATACTGTAGGTTGGGCAAAAAACTGTAGAATAGCTACTATTTTAAAAACGTTTCATCATTTATGAAACAACCTTGTTACTAGTTTAAAATATATCAGAAGTATTTCAGTTACATTTTTTATAATCGTACATTTTTATAATTTACATTGTAGTTTTCTTTAAATGTTAATTTTGTTTTCAAATGCATTGTATGCTTTTTATGGTAGTACTTTGAATTCCATGCTGCATCATTTTACATTCAATAAATAAATAATTGTTCAATACTCTGCACAAGATAGATTGGAAAAGCTGATTTTGGCACGTGTTTATATTTTTAATAAAATTGTTTGAAATTTTAAAGAAATACTTTTTAAAAAAATAATCGAAATTTTCAAATTTTCATTTGATAATTAGTAATCATATTATCGCGTAAAAACTAATCTTACAAAATTTCATTTTTAAATAATCAAGCAATATCAGTTCTGTTACTGCTAATTTTCTTACATAAGATTTACATATAATGTTGCTAATATTTTTACATTTAACATTAAGAGTGATAAAATTTCAATTTAGTATAATCGTATATAAAGTTCGAGCTTGAAAAAGTATAAATAAAAAAAAAATGGCGATTCTACGATGTCAGAATTATTATATAAACTTTAAGCAACATTTTTAAACTTAAACTTTCATTAAGAATTTTAGATATAATATGATTAACAAAACAAAATAACTACCGTTTATGATAGTAAAAATAATATACAACTATTTCATGAACTTTAAACAGTATAAGAAAGAAAAAAATTAGGTCAAATTTTAAACTCTGAAATGAATATCTTCGACAATAAACAATAAACTGTGCGAGTATCATTAACTTAATTTCAAGTCAATGAATAAATCAGGCTAGGATATTGTTTTGTCTGTTATGTAAATCAACAATTGTGGTTGTCTAATTTATATCCTTTACGAAGGCGTAAAATAACAGAAGACTGCATTCACCAAAAACTTCTAACTGAAGCGTTAGTTTATTCTAGATTTTAATTCAGTGCGGTAACACTGTAAACTACTGAGCTAACGAATAATGCTTAGCTTGAACACTTAATATATTCCAGTCCTTAATTGCAGTTTTGTCGATTGCTTTAATCCAATCGCCGTTCAGTGCAGTCTCCCCAAGACAAGTGTAATTAACTTATAGGATCAGAATGAAGGTTTGTTCACTCGTCATTATAAATCCTCTCTGTTTCAACACACTTAGAGAGAATTTTTAAGCAGCATATAAAGGTAGATAAAATACTCTAAAAAATACACAACTTTGTAATTCTTATTAGAGGCATTTAATCATGTAAAAAATATTCTAAGATTTGTCTGTCGGAATATTTATATATTTTGATCAATAGCAATAATAAATATATATTTTGACCAGTAACAATAATAAATAAATGTATATATATTGACCAATAACGGAAAGTATGCGCATGTGAAAGCAATTAATAAGACTGAATAGCAATTATATGTTAGCTATATATATATACGTGTAGCCGTAAACAAGACTAGTTACCATTGGGCGCCAAAAGCTATTCCTGTTAGGGAAAAACAGAACTCTTAAAGGAAGAAGCTAAATTTACATAAATCTTTTTAATAAACATTAAAGGACATAACACACAAAGCACAATACACTGACATACGATTAATGCAAACAATTAGTTAAAAATATAGTAATCGGGGGAAAACATCATGTTTACTCCATGACTCCAGAACACAGACTGAAGTTTTGGGAAGTGACCGCTAGGGGGCGAGCTGGAAAAGTTGTCCTGTTACAGACTCCCCCTCTGGCTCACACGACGTCTCGGCGAAGAGTCAGCACATAACTTCTTTGGTCTGCCACGTCTCCGGAGAGGTACTACAGTTCCACTGTCTCTAGCGACTGGAAGTTCATAGGCTCGTAAGGCTGAGCTGTGGTAAGTCCCAAGGACTTCATTTGGCTTTGCTGGGTCAGCAATGTCATACGTAGTAGGTGAACGATTAGTAACCACTAAATAAGGTCCTTCCCGCTTGGGCATAAATTTGCGACTTTTCTTATTTTGTGACTTGCTAACAGGATGCAATGTCACCCATACTAGATCACCTGGCATGTGGAAAACTTGTCGTCGTCGACGATCGTAATAAGCTTTACGCTTGTCTTGCTTTTGCTCGACGTGATCTTTAATCTCTGCAGTTAAACGAGCAAACCGTTTGAGATATGGGGTTATCTCGGCTACGATATTATCATTGTCAATCAGGGCTCTTAAGTCGTGTGTGACATCATCTGTTGTTCTTAATTCTCTACCAAATTGCAAATAAGCTGCTGTGTGATCGGTTGTTTCACATTTGGCAGTGTTTAGTGCGAAGCGAATCATTGGTAGTTTTTCATCCCAAGTGTCGTGTTCATCTCTGACTAGTATGGCAAGTCGGGGTTTGAGATCTCTATTTTTACGTTCGGATGGGTTGGATTGGGGATGATACAGAGGAATAAGGTCTTGCTTGATGCCAAGAAAATTGCAAGTTTGTTGCATTACAGCACTGACAAATTGTGAACCATTATCACTGATAAGTCTACGTGGAAGTCCAAATCTTAAGAATACTTCTTCGACTAAAGTTTTTGCGCAGTTTACTGAAGTTGCTTCTTTAAGAGCAAACAACTCCACCCATTTTGTACTGGTATCTTCTACGAGAAAAATCCACTTCTTACCAGTTGAGGTCTCAGGAAGAGGACCAAACAAATCAATAGCAAGAGTTTCAAATCTCTGTGCATATACTGGAGTTCTCAGAAGACCGGCTGGCTTTTGATTACTCGGTTTATAACGATTACAATCCGGACAATTTCTAACATATTCCGCAATATATTTCCGCATTCCTGGAAAATAGTATCGGCAGGCGACTTTATTGTAAGTCCCTTCTGCCCCATAGTGTCCAGCTGTTGGAGCATCATGGTACTCTTGCAAAACTCTCTCTCTTTCCTGAACAGGAACTACGAGTTGTGCTTCTTCTGTTTCTACTTCGGGTGAATAGCGATACAGAATACCTTGGTTCATTAAATAACCTCGGCTTGTCCAGTTAGCAAAATTCTCATCTTTTGAACTACTTTCAAAGCAGTCAATTATCTTCTTTAATTCTTCGTCTTTCAACTGTTCTTCTCGGATGTCTCTTGGCCCTCTTACTGGGAAATCAGCTGATACTGCAAATACGTCACAAGGGACATCTTCATTTAAATTAGTAGGCCTAGACAACATGTCTGCAAGGACATTTGACTTACCAGGCGTATATTCGATTTTGGGATTAAAAGATTGGATCTGAAGTGCCCATCTTGCCAAACGACCTGATGGCGACTTGATGCTCATAAGCCATTTTAAAGGCTGGTGGTCAGTTGCTATTATAATTTCTTGGTTTTCGACATAACCACGAAATTTCTCAAGAGCCCAAACTACTGCTAGTGCTTCTCTTTCTGTAGTTGAGTAATTCTGCTCCGCTGGAATAAGAAGGCGGCTGGCATATTCAATAACATGCTCCTCTGGACCTTCTCCTTGGGTAAGGACAGCTCCAAGAGCATAACTGCTAGCATCTGTTCGGATACGAAATGGCTTTGATCCATCTGGTTGTTTTAACACGGGAGGTGCCATTAATCTTTTCTTCAAGGTTTCGAATGCTTCTTGTTGTTCAGGACCCCAAATCCATTGTACATTCTTTTTAGTAAGATTGCTAAGAGGCCTTGCAATATTTGCGAAGTTTGGAACATATCTTCTAAACCATGAACAAGTTTGCAAGAAGGACTGGACTTCTTTCACATTAGTTGGAACAGGAATTTTTTGAATTGCGGATACTTTCTCCTGATCAACTTCTATTCCATTTGATGTTATCCAGTGACCTAAATATTTTACGCGATCACAAGCGAAATGGCATTTTTCTCTGTTCGCATGTAGTTTAAACAAAGAAAGTCTTTCAAGAGCAGCTCGTAAGTCGCTCAGATGTTTATCAAAAGTCTCTGATAAAATAATAATGTCATCTAAATAAGATAGAGCAAAAACATTCTTTAGACCTGTTATAAATTTGTCGATCAGGCGTTGAAATGTTGCAGGTGCATTTCGTAGTCCAAAAGGCATGCGCAAATATTTGTACGTTCCAAATGGGCAAATGAAAGCTGTTTTGTCTTGATCAGCTTCATGCACTTTTATTTGATGATATCCCGATTTGAGATCCATAGTTGACATATAAGTGGTTGCCTTAGCTTCTGTGAGCAAATCTTCCATGCGTGGTAGGGGATACGTGTCCGCAACAGTAATAGCGTTAAGTTTACGAAAGTCCACACAAAGTCTCATACTACCATTAGGTTTAGAAACCAGTACGACAGGGCTGGCATACGGGGATTCACATTCTTCAATTATACCGTCAGACAAGAGAGTGTCCAATTCTTTTTTTAGCAATTCCTTTTTCGCAGGATTCATGCGATAAGGTGGTTCTGCAACCGGTGGATTATTTCCAGTATTTATACGGTGTTCACAAAACGGCGTTGGTTCTCCCCCTGGTTCGAAGCAACTCTTGTACTCTTGCAGTACGCTGTTTAACTGGTCACGTTGTTCTTTTGATAGATGCCTACCCTCGTCACTTCGAAGATTCGTATTAGACGATGTTTTAGCTTGACTGGAACTGGACATTTCAGGAATCTTTTCTTTTGATTCGGCAACAAAGCAATTTTCATTGTTGGGAGGTACCTTGTAAAAAGAATACTGGATCTGAGGTTTTTCACAAAAATGCCATTTACCATTGGGAACATCAAGAACAATTCCAGCAGACTGGAGAAAATCTGTCCCTAGGAGTGTTCTGTTTCCCTTTGCTTCCGGTAAAACAATTAATTCTGTCGGTATCACCTTACCTTCGACCTCAAGATTTACAATCGCAGTCAAGGCAGCTACGTTTCTCTGTGTTCCATCAGCGAGTGTCAAAGAAAACGTCTTGGATTCAAATTTTACTTTTTTGCTTTGTAGCATATGGAACAACTTTTCTCCAGCAATAGAGTGAGATGCACCAGTATCGGCACACACTGCAGATTCTACTCCACAAATTTTGAGAACAATCAAACTCTTAGGCGATATTACAGATTCAAGAGTAAATAAATCCATTCTGTTTACAGACGCTTTAACTTCACTTTTAGAAGCTGAGCAGGTAGGACACTTAGATTGTATATAACCCGGTGTTCCACATCCATAACATTGGACAGCTCTTCTTTCAGGGATAGAGTTTGTCTTCCTGGAGAATACATTTCTCGCTGTCTTTTCCTGTTTGTCTTCTCTTGATATGGTAGGGAACTTAGACCTTCTCTCTGTTACTGCGAAGTCACTTCTAAAATTTTGTTTGTTATGTGAAGTTGACAGTTTCTTAGAACCTTGGCGGTTATTTTCATAGGAATCCAATTTCTCTGCTAGTTCTAAAGGCTGGTTCCAATTGGCCCATGAATCAAGAAAATGTTCCTTAAGATCAGGTGGGGCTTTTTTCTTAATTTGGTCGCTAATGATTAGACTTTTAAGCTGTTCAAAGTCTTTAATGTTAAGTTCTGTGATCCAACCCTCAAAATATGCTGATATTTCAAAGTAGAAATCTCTCCAAGTTGTATCTGGGCTCTTCTTATGTTGAGAAAATAATTGTCGGAAACGATCCGCAGTTAATCGGTATCGTTTAAGAAGCATTTCTTTAACTTTACGGTAATTTTGTGAATCTTCCTCGTCTTCTCTCGCAATAAGCTGTGCTATTTCAATAGGCAATGAGCTTATCAAATAAGGAATCCATTTTGATTCTGGAATGCTTAAGAATCTTAATTGACGTTCAAATATTGTCAAATAGAGCCCTATTTCATCTTCTTTTGGGTTAAATCTTGGGACAACTTTTGTAATATCCATTCTATGCTGATCAGTTTCTAGAACTGTCTCCTTTTGAGAAATTGTTTGCATTTCAAGTTGAATTTTCAATTTTTCTAACTCAAAAGCACGTTCCCTTTCGACGCGTTGAGCTTCGACAGCTTTTTCCTCTTCTGCTTTCTTTTGTATAAAAGCAAGACGAGTTTTACAGAAATTAGTATCATATGATGTACTTTTAGTAATGAGGTCTTTTATTCTTAAGAACGTCATATCGCTTCTCACTTCGATTCCAAGATCCATTGCTAGAGCTTTTAGATCATCTATTGTGCACTGAGCCAGGAAAGCCATGGTGTGAATGAATCAAAGTGGAACCAGAGAAGGAGTATAAATGAGTTCTTATCTGGAGGCAACCAAATGCCTTAAATAAGTTCTTTTACAGTGCAGTCAATTGCAAAAGTATAATTGATAAGCAAAAATTTATATATTTACTCTCAGTACAAAAATGTATTTACACTTAAACAAATTTTCACTTCCTATCGTGAATCAATTGCAAGAAAAAAAATGATGCCAAATACTTTATAGAGTAAAAAAAAACATATGTATATAAACATTCATTTGACCAGACAAAATATAATTAAAAGTTTTCACTGAATATCAAGGAAAAGTTATAACTTATAATTTACTACAATAAAATAACAATGCAATTTCAAGTTTTATCATTTAGAAAGTAATGAAATTTGCCTGTATTTAAATAAGATTTCAACTAAGTTTCATATTTCTTGCACTAAAATTATAAATGACATTATAATACCATACAGAAATAATATTAAAACGCTATATTTATGCAATAAAATACAACAATGAAATATTTGAAATTAAAAAGAAATAAAACTCTTCTATTCAAAATGTTAGAAATCCCTCTGAAAACACATATAATCAAAAATAAAATTACACAATAGCTGAATATGTATTAGTATTTTTCTTCTAAAAACAAAACTCAGCAGCACTTCTTGAACATATATGATTAGTTTCAATTTAATATGACTGGTATACTCAATTCACAAATTAAAAGAAAGCTTTTTATTTCCGGTGAACACTTTCAAAGTTTTAATCTACTTAAAAATTCATTTGCTGGTGAAAGAAGAGAGAGAGAGAGAGCAGAAATAATTTCACCAGCCACTTCCGGTCGGAAATATTTAATGAAAACACTGGTTCTTTCTACTTTTATAAACGCTTTTAAAAAAGCATCAACGCTATTTATACTAACTCTTCAACAACAAATATTCATAATTTTATATACATCAGGATTGACGTTGATACGATATAGAATTTTATAAAAGTAAACTAAAAAATTAATTGAAGGAAAAAATGTTTTTTTTTCCTCTTATAAATTGCTTATGAATACAATATTAAACAAAGCATAAATAATATTTGTACTAATTCTTCAGTACTCTTCACAATTCAATACGCGTCAGGATTGACGACAATAAAATGAAAAGTTACTTACACTCTTCGCTAAGAAACTAACTTCGGTTGAAGATTTATCACCAAACAAAACACAGTTTCGGGATGAAGGTTTATATGCATCAATTCCAGGACGGAATTAGCATAGAATTCAGAATTGAATTGCGAAAATTACAGGATGAATTTGCAATAATAACCTGAAAAGGAAAGCGAGCCTCTGCTCTGGAGTCTAAACATGGATGTTTACAGTGGGGTGAAAAACGATCGGGCCGCGCGTTGGGGAGCCATTTTTTGTAGCCGTAAACAAGACTAGTTACCATTGGGCGCCAAAAGCTATTCCTGCTAGGGAAAAACAGAACTCTTAAAGGAAGAAGCTAAATTTACATAAATCTTTTTAATAAACATTAAAGGACATAACACACAAATCACAATACACTGACATACGATTAATACAAACAATTAGTTAAAAATATAGTAATCGGGGGAAAACATCATGTTTACTCCATGACTCCAGAACACAGACTGAAGTTTTGGGAAGTGACCGCTAGATGGCGAGCTGGAAAAGTTGTCCTGTTACATAAGTAAGTAATTCATTTTTTTTTTGTTTTTAAACGAACTATTTATTTGATCATATAAATGATAAATTAAGAATACTTTAATTTTTAAGACTATAAGCAAATGTTCATAAGTTAGATAATGTAATTTTGATTTTATTGAAATATGTATTTCATTATTTCCCAAGCAAAGAAAACAATTCAGGAATTTCATTGCATTTTCTGCTATTATTTCAGTACATAGATTAATTCATTAGTCTCTTGAAATAGAAATAAGTGTTTATATAAATTATTATTAAGTTGTCTGCCATCTGGTTATTCCTTATAGAAAAAGATAGTTAAAAAATTCCCATGAATAAGTCTAACAGCAGTGCTATATAGTGTTGCTACAAGTTCGATCCATGAATCTTAAAATGCATTCTTAATTTGTGTCAGCCATAAGGTTATAACTAGCAATTTTTATCAGCAGAGATTGTACGTGTAAAAATTCAGTAGCTGAAATATTAAAATAATTAAAATCTACTTTAATAAAAAAATTATTAAAGCTAAGAGGAAAGCAGTAAGGAAATAGCGTTTGCTTTTCTGAAAAGCTGTTATAACTAATTAGTTGAGCTTTACAATTAAATTTAATTAATCTTTTGCAATGATATCCTTATAAGGTATATATTAGAAACTATATATTTTGATCAACCTTTAATTAAAAATAGTATGAAATTCCGGAAAATGAATGTTAATGCTGCTTACTCCACAATATGCTATTACATGCAGTCTTTGATATCTTTAGTTTCATTGATATCTCCTGTTAATCATTTTGTAAAATTTTCCTCATGAGTGAGTTTTTCAACCAGACTAATGCCAAAATTTAACGATAGAATATAGTAAATAGCCATTTTCATGCAATAATGCTTAGGTAAGTCTAATAAACTGCACACAGTTTAATGCACATTGAAATAAATAATATTATATGTTTTATTTGAGAAATTATCTGACTAAATATCTTGAGAAGATTTAACTTGATAAGTATTAGGCTATACCTAATCAAACATTGATGTCCTTTTAAATTTCCATAAAAAAACAGTAACAACATAAGTATAAATAATAGATCGGTGACATTAAAAAATAATTTATGTTTTCATTTTTATAGAAAGTTGGTGGTTGACATTTATAAGGCACCTTTAACATTCTCTCAAATCATTTATTAATGGTTTTCTAGTCTTTGATTATGGAATATACCTGGATTCGGTTTCTCTCAACCACCAGATCATATTCAAAAATATGTAAAAAGTATGAGTTTGGAAAATTTACATAATATTGAAGCGAAGATGTAAGTACAAAAAAAAAAGAAATAAGAAATGTGATTGTGAAAAAATTTAGTAAACCAAAACAAAAGGTAGTCACCTCCAAATGTCCATGTGAATACCTTTTCTAAGCAAAGCCTCTTCGAGAAAAAAAAGCTTGGCTTTCATTCCTAATATATTATGGAGATATTACGTTAAGCCATAATTGATACTATTGAAAATAATTACCAACAGCAGATAAAAGAATTCAGCAGGGATAAAAAAATAATGATTATATATGCACTAATGACTATGTTTATCTGATGCATACATGATAAATACGTTTGCAGACGTTGATGATTACTATTTAAATAAAGATTGTTTAGATTTACTAGTTATATATTCTAATTTTTATACTATCAGAAAAAAGTTTTAGGGAGTTATATTTATTTAAGAATGTAACGATATAGAAAATTAGTCCACATAATGCATTCCATTTATTTTTTTCCCTCATTCTTCATTTTAGAATAGAATGGATCCGCATAAATTTACTCGTTGCTTACTGCCATCACTAATAAAGATATTTTTTGATTCTAAAATGTTCGCATTTTGAGAAATTTCTCATTAAAACTGCTTACAAAAGAAATGAAGTTTCACTGTCTAGTGATTTCGCAGACAGTTTGTAACGATTTACGAGCCCCTACGTTATGGAAGATATTTGAATTATTTTCAAATTTTTGGTTTAAATTACAACTTTTGAAAACTTACCGTTGTGCAATATCCCTATTCTAGAATTAATGTTTGAAAATGAATGCCAGGGATGTAAAACATCAATATTTTGCGTGATAAATTAACTATCATGTGAATACCTCAAACTAAAACTTACAAGCAATGCAAGCTTCAAAAAAGTATTTTCGTATCGGGCCTTGTTTTATAGTCAATTATCTTTTTTTTACGATTTAAAAAAAGTGACACACATTTTAGAATAAATTAACTGATATTTATTATTACTAAAGCTTGATTTATTTGATTCTAATAATTTAAAAACAGCAAATTCAATTGTTAAAGCATGAATTTGCGTAATAGTTTGTGCGTATTCCCCGTAATCTGGACGACCTAGATTCGAATCCCAAAGCAGACGGAGAGCGGTTCGGTTACAGTTGCCCTCCATCTGTTCTTTCTGTGATTTATGTATATAATATGTTGTATAGCTACTTCTGTAATCCCCATGTGATACTTAGTGATGCATGGTGGTTTTCTAAACATTCCTTAAAAATATTTATCAGAAATTTTTATGTTAATTTCTTTATTAAATTATATTATTTTTGACTTGTTATGTGCATTTTTTATATATAGGTGTTGATTAGTTCAGTGTAATTATATTATCACCCAGTTAGACAGTAACACTAGGGCTATTTAGGGACTGGGTCGTAAGCCCGTTAGAACCAATATCAGATGACGAGGACCATACCTGAGATGTCACTTCCGCTCTACGCCACATCAGTGAAAGGACGTTCGATCCTGATGGATTTAAAGGTCAACAGACCCTCCTACACGACGGGTCTATGAAGAGAACAGGTTTCGATCCGGAAACCCGATTACACACAAGCTGAGTCCTTACCACCAGGCCACTTCTGCCCTTTATTGTTTCAAAATTCGTTTAGTAATCAATATTTAAATAATAGAATCGCAAACTGAATTTCCATCTCATGCTAATTTCTATCACACTCATGTAAACATGTAAATAAAAAACAATTGCTCCAAAAACTAATTTTCTTTTTATAAATTTCATTTCAATTTAAAGAATTCAAATATGGAATTGCGCGCAGAATTAATAAATCATCGTTTTGATTCATAATAAAATACAAAATTTGATATAATATTTATGGTACATATTTCATTTGTAAAAGAAAATGAACCTCCAAAATATTCCATAATCTTTATTTTCTTCTTACTGAATCCGAGCTTGTATAAATTAGATTGCTTTTAGAAGCACGATCCATTATGCACGATCAGGAACTCGTACTTGCTTCCGGTTACACATTTCGAACGATACAATTTCTTTTAAGCAACATTTGTTTATATCATATACTCCGACTGCCTTTTGATTTATTTATTGAAACGAAAGAAAAGGGAATTGATATTTTGATAAATGAGATAAGTAGATGCATTCAGGTATCCAAGAAATTGAAAACGGAGAATGAAGAAAGTGCAGTAGCTATCACTAAACTTTGGAATAATAATACATCTTGGAGCGTTTGTTTCAGGATTTTTTTTCCTCTTCCTTTTTGAATCTGAGCCAAAAACCTTAGTTCAATTTGTTCTTAAACAACTTTCTTTTTCGCTTGGGAAGCGGGCGTCGAATGTGTGAAAGATACATCATTAAAACGAAATACTATACGCACTTTCCAGTGGAATCGTCTTCGCTCCATTACTGAAAGGATGTTTTGGCCTCCTTTATGTCTTCTGGAATCAATTAAAAAAATTTCTGTCGAAGACAAGGCATTAATTTTTTTTTCTTTACATCTTCCCCATTTTCTTTCTGCTTTTGATAGGTATTGTAGTTCAGAGCTTTGATCTGCAGTGCTTTTAGTTGTTTGCCTTATTAAAATATATTTTATTTAAAAAAATAGTGCATAAAAGATAACAAAGAATTCTATTATTTACATACATGAGTAATTAAGATGCTCCAAAAATCATTCATTGAAATATGATTTTTTTAAATATAAAACGTGCATTTAAAAAGCATAAACATAATGAGAGAAAATCTAAGTATATTTTAATTTTAATATATAATGGAATAAGTTACTGTCCACTATCATTCCCATTTTATATTTAATTTCAAACTGCATTGGATTTCAAACTGCATTCAAACTGCACATAGAGGATAATTAAAAGGTATAAAATCATAGTAAACCCTCAGACAGTACATATTTAACCCATAGCAGTCCGACAAATAATTAGATGCAAAATTGTTTACCAAATACAAAGATTTGTTTATTGCTATGAAAAATAAATATATGAAATTCTTTTAAGTTAAATTTCTTTGAAAAATTAAGCTACATTTCTTAACCATTATGTAGGCGTTTTCAACAATTAAATTTGAAAAAATAAATTAAATGTTAAAATGAAGCAGGCTTGAATATCGAGTCACACTCGACATCCGACTGCAAATGGTTAATGATTTGAATGATACCGCTATTCTTGCGGCAGATAGAGAATGGATTCCATTATGAATTCATATTATTAACAAATTAAATGTTTATCTTTTTGAGAATCCTTCTTCTTTTACTCTGCTGCTTTTTGTTTGCTCCAAATATTATTCTACTGTTCTGGGATCTAATTTCTCAATAGTCTTGTCTGTTAATATTTAATAAATAAAAAGTTATTTTTCGTCCATTTATTATTTTTAATAAATGGACGAAATTCCAGCATTATTATTTATTTTTAATTTGAAAAGTTAAGGATTTTAACTAAAAAATGCTTTATTTCTTGAAAGATAACTTATTGGATTAGTTAAAATTCAATTATTTTCTTTCCAGATGGAAAATTATAGTTTAGGTAAAATGACAAAAGGAATTAGAGAATTTAAAAGCTCAATGACCATAATACCGAATGAGTTATAAAACAATGCAAATAACCTGATCATTAACATTATTTATTCTGAATAAATGTTTGCTAATAAAGTCACAAATATTATTTTACGTATATTGTTTTCATTGATATATAACTCAAAAAATATTTCCAGCAAATTAACCAGTTGCTATAGATGATCAAGATTAAATCTGCCAAAAAAATTGTCAAAACCCTTGGAATTTTTTAATTTCATATATTTATTTTTTTGTTTTACTAATTAATATAATTTTATCTTATAATAATGTTTTGGTGATCAAGGAACAATATCATCTATAATTTAGGCTTAATTAAAGCATTATTATCTTATGATGTTTGATAAGTGAAATTTGAATGAAAATGAATTTAATGTGTCATGATTATTAGAAAGTTTTAAATGAAAATAAAATCACGAATATTTGAAATTTGGGATGTTCATTGCCTTAGAAGATTAGTATTTATCTTCACATTTATATACGCCGAGTACATTTTTTAAAGGGAAATAATTTCGTATATAATCAGTACAATTTTTGCTTAGTTGAACAAATATAAAAGATTGAAAATGCTGAAAATTTTCTTGGTTTTATAAATTATATATATATATATATATATATATATAAATATATATATATATATATATATATATATATATATATATACATTGCAAAAATCAATTAGAAAATCAATTTCATTAGAGGCATTTGGAATTAAAACTTTGACTTGCAAATTAATTATTTTTTATTTTTTATTATGATAAAGAGCAACCATATATCAACTTTGATAAGTAAATATTTCATAACAATAATTGTATACATATTTTAAAATCCTTTTGTGTAAAATTATATAAATTTAACATATAATAATATACATTATATAAATGTTTGCTTAAAATCATAGTCTGTAATAAAATTTTCTCATAAATTTTATCTAATAAATGAAAAGCATAGCAGTTCATTGAACGCAATATTGTAAATAATCGAATACAGAAAAGTCTTTTCTAAGCTTAAGTAATGCAATTTATTATGAAAATTATACTATTCATAATTTCTAGCTACTTAATATTTGTTTAAATTCATAAATGCTCGTAACTTTATAAGGAAACGTACAATTTATTTTATTACAACCATTTTTATTTTGAGTATTTAAACTTTTTACTTAAATGTGACCATTTATATTCATTAATTTGCAGTGAAATAATTTTAAAATATGAATAAAAAATTACGCTGATAGAACGATTTATATTAAATTTTTAAGGAATGATAACATGTGCATATGGTTTTCAAAAATAATAAAATTTCATTTAATTCTTCATGTTGATTATATTAATAAAGAAATAATCATCATAAATCCTAATTTTATACGAGTATATATTGCCATTTCATGCGAACAATCATATTGACATCCATATATTGATATTTCCAGCTAAGTTAAATTTCGAATCAACATTATTTATTTATTTGAATAAAATCCTTTATTTTAAATGTATTATTTTATAAAATGCATTCATTATGGTTTTTTTAAATATAAAATTAAATTTTACACAAAAATTTTTTTTAATTTCTATTTTAATTTTATATATTTATATATTTATGTGAAATTTGTTGATGAATTTCATATTAAAATAATAACGATTGAGTTTTTCTCATTTTTACATTCATGATTTAATACCTTCTGCAGTAAATGGTTAAATAACACGAATTGGCAATTGATGTATAATCAAAACACACCCTTATATAAATAACGAGATATTTTCGTTACTTGAAACATGATTTTTTTTCAATCAACCCTATTGGTTAAATGAAGTCATTAAGTACAATTTACAATTTAATAGTAGGGCAAAATCCTTTCAAAACTAACTCCACAATTTAAGCCAATAAAACCCATCTATTTCAATGACCTTTCTATTTGCGAAAGATTGAATAAAATGGTAAGAATGAATGCGTTATTAATGAAGTTAACATTAAATGCCTTTATATAGAATAAATTCGCTTCTTATGAAATGCTCTTCGCGTGCCATTGCATTTATTTCTTCGGCAGCATTGAAAAGCATCAGCAAGTTCCCATCATTTCTTGAGTTATTTTTTCCCTTCCCCTTTCTCTATTATGCATCTGAGGCGGATTATTTTGTTTGATCTTTTAAACGATGCAATCTCTACCATTGATCGTCCGCCCCTAACGTCGAAATAAAAGAAGATTAATGTTCTTTGATTCCAACGTGTTTTCTTCTTTGTAATATGTTTCTGGGAAAGAAATTTGCCGTCTGAAAGACTTATACACATAAACAAGCGAAATGAAAAAAGAAATGGATATCTCTTTTGAGTAAAAATCTCCCTTTGGTATAAATGAATTAGCTGCATCCTTGAAACGCAATGCTTTGACTTTTATGCAATAAAGAAAAAAAATGCAAATACACGGCATTTATTTATGAGACATAATGTGATGTTCTTACTATTTATAAAGTTGTATTTTATTTTGAATAAGTGCATAAAATTCTTAAATGGCAAAGAAGAACTACATTATTTTCGACTTTTTCCAAAAATATTTTTTTAATTTTTTTTCGCTCATGGCATTTGTAATGAAAGGCATTTTTTGCAAAAAGCCTTCGAATATATTTGCAAGCATTTCTTTTTAAATCGTGATCCCAAATATCACTTGGTTAGTGGGGTAAAATTTGATAATTGTTGAAAATTTGATAGTAGTGAAAGTAGTTTGTCATGAAATTCTTTTCGCTTTTGATCTTGGATTAGGTTTAAGAATGTGTTGAGTCTAATTAGCAGAAAAATGTTGTGTCCTTAATTATAAATTACTTAATGATGGATAATAATGGACCTTAATTAATAAAGCACATTAATTAATAAAAATCTTTAAATCATTAATTTTGATAGAAAAACTACAAATATGATCAAGCAGCCTGGTAGAGAAACATTTTGTAATAAATGCTCTAAATGCAATTAAATGTATAAAAATGCATAAGCATTTTCTCCTTTTATGATCTATACTTTTAAAAATTTAATCATCAAAAATAATTGCGGTTAAAATATGAAAAAAGAATATTTTATTCAAATACACTAAACTATAATTGATATTGTTTTATTTTTACATATGGAATCGTAATAATACCATCTGGAATGTAAAAAATGAAATAAAAGAATATTTAATTCTCTTCCGCTATATTCTATGACTACTTTGATTTAAATTGAAACTAAATATAAAATTTAATCCAGTGATTAAATAGGAATAAGTACGTTTATTTTTTTCTATAAAAATAATGATATGATTCAAAAAGATTGAATGTAATGCAGTAAATTCAATAAAATTATTTTCAATGAAATTTCAATAAAATTATTTTCAATTAAATTTTAAATTTTGCTATTTAAATATTTTATAAATTGAATTCCCAAAAAAGGGGTTTTAATTTAAAAACTACTATTACTTTTTATTAAATGCATGGTTTATAATCGATGAATTCAGAAATATAAGACGTACATGGAATATAAAAAAAATATCAAAATGTTCAAATTATTATAGCTTTCATGTAGCATACTTACCATCGCCATATTGAAATTTAAATATTTGTTATCCTTTGGTTAAGAATGAATAGTAAATCATAAAAATATAGGATTAGAAATACTCTAATTATACAATAAAATCAATTATTGCATAGATAATTAAGAATAAAGAGACACCTTTGATAAGCATTTAAAAGTTTGTTGTAAATAGTCTGTCTTAACAATAAGATATCCCTTTTAGCAAAGCAATTTTTCATTTTTTCCCACCTTAAATAATGCAAGTACCTAATGCATTACTTTCATATTAGCGGAACTTTATTTTCTTAATTTATATACTTCGCTCACAAAAACATCAAGTACTCTCTGGATATATTTTTCTATTTATGATGATTGGCGAGAACACTTATTATTTATTAAGATAATTATTGTAGTCCGCATCTACTCTTACTCACCTGAAAAATTTTACTTCATTCTCAAAAGAACAAGAACATACTTAATTTTTATTAAACGGAGACAATTTTTTGCTTATTCTTGAGCCAAAATGAAAAATCACGCAAATTAGCCCTAACCCTAACTTACGCCTCACCGGAAACGCAACTAGAAAAACTGAATACCACGATAAGAATAATGGCATGGTGCCCACATCCTTTCCAAACCGCAGCGAGCAAGAAAGTGACGAGTCCTCGAAATTAATCATTCGCGAGTGATCTCGGGATTCTCCGTTCTTGCAGAGAAAGAAATATTAGATGAACCCGGGCAACAGATAGAAACCTTACTTAGTTATCACAACTAATCTGAAGATTTAGTATTTGGAAAGAAAATAGTGATCAATACTCCCCAAAACAAACTGGATTGGGCAACATTCTAATAATTATTGCTATGTATAGGTTAGTATGTATACAGACTCAATCCTTGAATTCATTGGCTAATAAAAAAAAAGACAACTAAATAAAAGCAGGCATTTTTATTGCTTAGGGTAAGTCATATTATAATAAACGGAATAAGTTTTGGAATATGATGGACTAAATATAATTTTATGTATCGGCTTTACATATATTTTTGGAATTACTAAACCAGCCGAAATATTTGAAATGTAAAAATAAAAAGGCTGAAAAATCTATGTAAATATTTAAAATAATAAAGTATTAATAAACTGAACGCTTTAATATTTATATTTTTTAGTCGCGGAAAAGCAACTAAATTACTTATATTGTTGTTCAAATGCTATGTCTTTATTCGCACGTAAATAAAATAAATTACTTAAATTTAAGAGTTTGCGTTCGGAATTATTCCTTAATGAGAGTATAGAAATTAGTCCTTAAATTTATTTTTAGGCAGAAGTTTTTGGTTAATTTCAAATATTTTCTCGCAAATGCATTATATTTTATGTTGAGCTATAAAGGTAATGAAAATTTTATGTTTTAAATTGCGCTATGAAGATAATGTAAATGGAAGGCAAACAGAGTTACATATAGCATTATTTGGTAAAGTTTAAAATATAATTTTATAACAGCCAGACCATTTGTAATGTTGTTTCAAAGGGAGAAAAAACGATTAAAATACCAATTGCAAATATCATGAGATTTTATAATAAATTTTGATAATAGCATTGTAACGTAACATCGATAAAGATAATAACTGAAAAAATGTAGACAGAAAAACAGCAAGTTGAAATAAAATGAAAAGCAAACATTCAAACATCCTATCTAATTACATTTTTTCCAAACATGAGAAAAAGGAATAAAATTTAAAACTTGTAATCGAAAAATGAATAGTATAATGAACGTAAGATTAAAATTTCTTTAAATTTATTGATTTTAGCCTGATTTTTACATTTTAATTTTTCTAGTCAAATTTGGTATTTTAAACTTTTGCCATTATTACTCAATATATTGACCGTAAAAAATTTTTCAAACATGTCTCTAACTTTTTTTCCTATATGGTCTTGGCCAAATTTGTTTGTTTGTTTTCTTTTTTTATATGCTTATTATCATGTGAGAACATGATGTTTTGTTTAGTGGGTTTTGATGTCTCCGAAATTTAAGGGAAAGAAATATTTTTACCTGCTTTTAGTAGTATTGCATTATTAATTAGTACATATTGGCTATGCTTCTTTATTATTACGTCTACTGCTTCTTTCGCAGTAGATGAATTTTTAAAAGATTGATCTGATGATCTGCTTGTGTGTGTGTGTGTGTGTGTGTGTGCGTGTGTGTGTGTGCGTGCGTGTGCGTGTGTGTGTGTGGATAGATAGATACATCGATATAAATATAGATAGATATAAGGGATAGAGACCTTTAGAGAAGTGCCATGATTGTTTCAAATTGGTTAATGACTTAAATTAAATAGAATAAAAAAATGACTGAAAAATAATAATGTTCAATTGACGACAACTTGAAATTAAAGATTTGAAGATTTCCTTTTTATTATTTTTTCTCTCAAAACACTTATTGAAAATTGGACGATTTCGAAGAAATGTTTTGCTATGTTTCTTTACATCAAAGTGAGTCATACGAAATTGATAGACAGCACAAAATGAAAAGAAGAAAAAAAACACAGACGATATTGAAAATTCACTATTTCAACAATGAAAAAGATAGGGGAAAATTCTTTTTATTTTTTTGTCCTCTATTGGTTTCGAAAATGTATGAATAAAAGTATCCTTTTTTTTGGCGAAGCTAAGGGAATCTATAATTATCTCAAAGATATGGTACGGCAATTGAAGTATTGAAGACGCGATTGCTATTGTGTTTTCCCTTTCTAATTTTCAGGCTGAATGGCGTCGTGAGTCTGCGAGTGTCCAAGGGAAAAACCACTTCAGACTTTCCCATTAGGATAACGTTTTGTAATAGAGGGTGTGCCGCATGCAGTTGGCATCTGACCCCTTTCAAGGCCAGCCGTCCCAACCGTTTACCTAGAAGCAGGAACTCCAGGTAGGAAGTGGTTCGTCAACTGTCACACTTAGTATACTTACGTGATGAAAGTGTCAGATTTAAGGATTAAGTGTGTTATTTGCTTCGAAGTGCTACAAAAAAAAATGAAAAACCACTCGGTGACCTGAAGATTGTGTAAAACATTTTCTTCAATTGTTTCAATCGGAGAAGTGTTCTTTGAAGAGATCATCTAAGTGATTTTTTTTTTTTTTTTTTTTTTTTTTTTTTGCAAATGGAGTATTACATTGAAAATATAAATGAAGTTTAAGGCATCAAAAGATTCTATGTGCATAATTTTATTGTGTTATTTTCAATTGAAATATCTGAAGTTATTTAAAAGAGGTAGTCTTTAAGAATTAAGAAGGAAAGAATATAATTTTTAGCATAATGTTATTTTGCCGAAGAGAAGGTTTTTGGTATCATTCAAGAAAATATAAACACAGTTGAGTTAACACTTTAGTAAATTTGATTTGTCAATTTTTCTACTGAAATTTCTCATTTTACAGATACATTTTATTTATTGTAATATTTTTTTTAAAAAAATGTTTAATATATCATTTAATATGCAATTAAAGCGATGTTTTACTTTTGAAATTAAAATTAATTACGTTGAAATAAATAAATAATAGATTTCCATAGGAGGCGTTCGACATGTTTTTGTGTCTAAACATCAAAACTTAATCTTAAATTCATTCATTTCCGTTATATTTTCTTTTCAGTTCTAATATTTAAGTATTTTTGGATCAAACTACAATTCAAAATATGCACTTCAATCTTTTCTCTTTGAACACTGGTAATATCTACAAATATGTTTGTTTTATATCAAACGAAAACAGTATTCCTTAAACATCTAATTCTCCCTTGCCGATATCTAGAAATTCAATTCCAATATATTCATTTATTTAATGAATTATGCCAAAGCAAAAATATTGCATTAATATACACATTATGTTCCTTTCAAATAAAGACCAATAAAATCATTAATGATTGAATAAATTAATTATATTTGCTTCCCTCTCATGAATTAAGTAAGAGAAAAAAAAGATGAAAGCAACTCAATAAATCCTTTTGATTGATTTTTTGATAACAAAAGTATTTATCTATGCTTTATGTCCACTTATATTTCTAAAAACGTCCATGGAATGACATACGGAGTGGTCTAGGAATTTAATCATCCTAAGCCACATAATGACATTCAAAACAAAATGCGTTAATATGCATAAGCAATCCTCCCGAAGCAAAAAGTCTTCGCAAAATTAATCTCTAATTAGCTTCCCTGCAAATCGAAATTTATTCTCGGCTGCAGCGTAAAAAAATTTACATGGAAAATCAATTTACGGCGAGTCTTTCAGAAGAAAGCGCAAACGAAATCAAGCGAGAAGCTATATTTACGGTGCGCTTGGGAAAAATAAAGGTCCGTGCTTTAGTCTTCATTTCCTTTTACCCTCCAGTGGCGGGAAATGACTGGCCGTTAAAATAAATTTCGGCTTTTATTTGTTTATTAGTGCGTTTTTGATTAGCAATTTCGAAACCCTAACGATTTGTTGCGCCGCGTAGGAAACAGCCACCCTAACTGAAATTAATTGGAAGACTCGAACAACAACAAAAAAAAAAGTCTCTTTAGTCCCAGTCTATGTGTTTGAACAGTATAGTGCTTGTTGCTTTGAAGAAAGTACAATGTTCGAATGTGGACTTTTTAAAGCAGTCTGAAGTGGCATTTAGTAAAATGACTTCAAAGAGCCACACCTTGAGGATATGAAAACTAATGTCTGAAAGATACTATCAATATTCTCCAGACTTTAATTTTGCTGCTTTGTTAGTTCGATTCTTAACTTTTCAGAGGTGTGGAATGATAATCAGTGAAATAACAAGTCTGTTGCTTTCAGCAATGGTAATTAAAATTCTAAATGTCTGGTGAACAAGCACATTTTTTGTCAAGTTTTGATGACTCCTCGCCCAAAGGTGAGAACAATTTCGATTTCTGGAAATAGTACATTTATACACATACATGAAAAAAACTTTAGACTAAGTCAATAAACCTTCAGGTTCTAACTCTTGTGGCTTTACAACGAGAACATTTAGATTATTCAGTTAGAACATTACATTAAACATTAGGATGATTTAATATTAATATTTTGTAACATACTGGAAATATTAGTATGCGGAGACTTCAAAGACAGGCATCATGATTTATTTGAAAGAGGGAATCAGTCCAATCCAAGGTGGGTAAATTAGGTAGAAGTGTCTACTTTTGAGTGTGCTACTTTATAAATGTTTGTTTTGTCTAACTGAAGAAGAATCGTTAGTCTTCTTCTATTGGGACGATATCGTCAGTGTTCAAGTTCAAGGTCAATATAACGATATCGTTAGTGTTCAAGGTCAAGTAACATGACAAACTCATTGCTCTTATATTCAGGAACAGTAGAACATTTTCACGTATATTATCAGTAATTTTTATAAGCAGTTTTTTTCGCCTTCGCTCCTCAATGGCTTATTAAAAATGCATAAATCCAAACTTAAATGAGAACTTCAAATAAACTCCATAGTCTGAATAAATTTGTTTAACATACTAATTTTTTTTTCTTTATAGAATGTAGAGCTTTGGGCTAAAATATTTCGAAAGAAGTTGATATTATTCTGTAAAAGAGAAAACTTTCATATTCACTAATATCAGAAAGTTATTGACGCATGGATATTTATAAAAAAAATTCTCTCGACAAATCAGAGGGCTGAAATTTCCCTTTGTTGGAATATAAAGGGAAATAAGACATTAGAACACTTCTACATTTCCTCTTCTGTTTCTTAAAGAGATGTAAATATTAGGATAATAGAGGAGGGAAGATAATGCAAATGATGAAACCATTCGAAAGAAGTATCTCAGGCAAGGGTTAAAAAGTACCCAAAAATTTAAAACAAAAATCCTTTTATAGCCTAAATTTAATACATAAATGCAACAACTTTGCTCAAAAACTATTATATAAGATAAGGTTTTAATACTCTTCATATAAATTACTATGTAATTTTACATCATAAGGGAGTTATTAGGAAATGAAAATTGAAAATATCAGTTATTACCAACTCCTTTGAACTGAAAATATGTGACCAATCTACGAAATCGGATGAAATTTTCATCCTTCTTAGAAATATTAGTGCATATGAATAGATAAAATTCTATTTACAATAAATAAAATACATAGTATAATAAATAAATTATAATAAATATATTATAATAAATATATTAATAAATATTATATAATTATAAAAAAATATAATAGTTAGGAAATAATAATAATATAATAAACTATGATGATTAAATATAAAATAATGGACTTATGAATACAAAATCCATGATGAATGTTTTGTATTCTCAAGATTAAGCCAGTGTAGATCAGCAATCAAGAAATGCACCATGCCTTAAATATACGTCTTAAGAAAAGTCTAATTAACTCTGAAAATATTAAAACTGTTTTGAAACGCCTAATATTTAATTTCAAATTCATAAATTTTTATCGTTCTTTATAAAAAAAACCCTTCCCTTAAATAAAATAAACTAAACATGATTTCTTTCCACTATAATGTATTTACCCTCTAGAAATCGAAAATAAAATATAATGATTATTATACTTTTGTCACGCAATGGGTACCAGAAAATAAAAATAAATATGATAAAAAAATGTCATTTGATTTGAAGAAAATAACATTGAACAATAATAACGCCTTAGTTTTAAAAAGAAAAAGAATAAATTTTTCTTTCATCGCTTAAGCTCATGTAGGTTTTATCAGAATCACAAAATCTTTCAATTATTTTCATCATAAATAACGTTATGAATCTAAAACTGCATTATATTTAATAAAAACACATACTATCTGATCTTTTGAGCAAACAACTCGAGAATGCGCCTAGAAGGTCATCATTCAAAAGCAAAACGCACGAGGTAATTTCAACATTAATATAAAAACAAATGATTCCGAAAAGTAGGTAGGAAGGTTATCTAGTTTTCGATCGAAATGTTGCAACTTTAAAATAAATAAGCAAGTTACTATCTTGTTATATTTTCAGTAAGAATTATTTTACTGAAAATATTTGTGCTTTTAACTTTTTCAGCATGTTTTCTTTTTAAATTTAATTTAAAACAGTAATGAATATGAGTACGAAGTAATTTCGTTGTAAAAGTTAAACTCTTTGTAAACACATAATATAAATTATTCATATTAAGAATGTTTGTAACATCATGAGGAATATTTTTATGAAAATTACTTCTCATTCCAGACCTATTGTTAAGATACATATTTTTCTCTCTGGAAAATATCTTGTAAACTTGCATATATCTTGCAAATATCTTACATGGGGAAGGTTTAGTGAGTGAGAAAGCGAATCAAATGAGATAAATTTTAATCTTTTTGAGTAAATTTACAAGAAAACATTATTAATTTAGCTTTTTAATTTTCAATTTTTTCTCTTCCTAGCCCTGAAATTTTTGGTAATCTACTTTTATGTTTCTGTTATTATAAACTTTTAAGTAATTTAGGAACAAAACTTTATTTTATTTGATATAAATGCATAAGAAATCAATTCTGTTCTAATTTGTTCTCAACTTATGGAAGATGCAAGGCCATAAAATATAAAAAAGCATTTAAAAAATAGTGAAATAGAGCCTTATTGATGAATTGTTAAAAAACCACATTATTTTCTCCCTGGAAAATACCTAGTAAACTAATACACGGGGAAAGTTTAGTGAGTGACAAATTACATCAAGTCAGATAAAGTTTAATTTTTTTGAATAAATTTATAGGAAAAACCTTATTAATTCAGCTTTTTTATTTTCAATTTTTCTCTTCCTAACCTTGAAATATTTGGTAATTTATTTTTATGTTTCTGTCATTATAAACCTTTAAGTAATTTAGGAACAAAACTTTATTTTCTTTGATATAAACGTATAAGAAATCAATTTTGTTCGAATTTGTTCTCAACTTACGGAAGATTGAAGATTATAAAATATAAAAAAAAAAACTTAAAAAACAGAGACATATAATCTTATTGATGAATTGCAAAAAATACACATTATTTTCCTATGTTGTACTCCAATGAAATGTGCCACCAATTATTCAGAGAAATTTCTCTGACTGAAATTATATGCATCTATTTTTTAAAACGATTCAGTGAAATGACAAAGTTTTTATGTCACTTATGTTTTTAGGTATAAAAAAAAATTATTCAAAATATATGTTGTTGTTGTTTCTTATGACACTCGCCATGGACAAGCCCCGCTAATACATTAACAGATTTTAAGCCGAAGAATAAGCGCCTATTGCTTCAAGTAGCGCCAACCAGGGCCCACGAGTACAACTTTAACTACACACATACCACATTCGCTTGCAAAACCCCTTTCTACAGAGGGGCACAGTCACACTTGTCACACAGAAGAATAACCATGCCCTAACCAGGACTCGAATCTAGGACTCCCAGAACTAGAGGAAAAGGAAGACGTGCTACCTCTGCGCCAGGAAGCCGGCATTCAAAATATATAATCCAACTTAATTTAACACGAATAAGAAAGGTACTGTAGACAAAATTTGGAAAGATTCACTGTCTCGCTCCTGCGTTTATATTTGATTCGCAAATAACAAGGATAAACGCAATCAATTTGACGAGTCAGACGACATAACTGTTTACTCTTTTCTACTGCATCTTATTCCAGCATTCAGGGAGCGGATCTTAAATCACACAAAATGCTCACAAGGGAGTCAGTAAGATGGATTTTAAACAAGCTTATAGTTGTTTGGAAAGCGAAAACATTGTTCTTTCATTTAATTCAGAAATAACAAAAGATTGTTTGCAGTGCAACTTCTGCAATCTGCCAGTTTGTTTGAAAGGATTCTTTTTTGCGTGAACCGATTGTTTTTTTTTTTTTACTTCTGCAAAGATATTTTTATATACAAAAGTGTAAGTAAGTTTACATTCATTATTTTAAAAAGAGCACCAGATTTCTCAAATATTTTTTCACTATTGTTTATTTACTAGCATTCTATAGTAAGATTCCATAAATCATAGAAAATGCATCGCCGTCGAGCATATTATTTTTTTTAACGGTAAATACTCGCATATAAAATCAATTCATATACAAGAAATGTGAGTCAATCATGTTGCTGTTTATTTCTTGAATATGCTTACTCTTAATTGATATTTTTATCAATTGAGTTTTTGCACATTGAAGAAGACAGCAAATAAAAAACTAAATACATAATTAAGGTTTTTGAAACTTTTAAAAAGCATTACTCTATTTCCCTCCAGAAAAACGTTCTGTAGTCTTAAATCTTGGAATAAATATGAGAATGAAGAATTGTCGCAGGTACGTACAAATAAATTAAATTAAAATTAAAAAATTAATATGAGTAAACTTAATATGAATAAAATGCGTCATTCTGTAATTCAGCCTAATATGCCATTATTTACATGACGAAGAATAATTTTGTTTTGTAAGATTATGCATTTTCTTCTTTTTTTATTATGTTGAACTAGTTAATATTTTTTTAACATAGCCTATAAATAAAAATTTTCTTTTTTATAAAGGAAATTTGTATGCAATGATGGAAAGAATTACTGAAATAAAAAGGTTATGAGCAAAAGGGAACTATCACTACCTTCTTTTTATAAGGTAGACTAATATTAAAGAAAAGGTGAGTGGTATTGTTTGATCCCCTTTAATGCTTAGTAATACCCTCATCAGTGAGATGTATCTATTACTTCCAGTTTAAGAAATGTTGATAAATTGCAGCATTTTATGCTAACACTTGTACCAAAAACTATTTTTTACCTAAATAAAATGAAAGGAAAGAAATAATAAACAATTACGTAAATATACAAATTATTTTCGTTTAATTGGTTAATTAACTTGAGAAACTTAAAAAAACAATTTCGTAGGTATATTTTGGCTGTTTATTTCAATGCTCTTATATTTGTTCTATTTATTCCGTAAATGGATATAGTAATATGACACCAATTTAGAATCTAGTTATATAACACCATCTATAAATTAAGTATATAATTGTAAAAAATCATATTATCACAAGTTGTCTTATTCAATCCTGTACTTTCTTACTTCTTTCGAAAAACTAATATTTTATTCCAATATTAAAATAATAGAATTAATTTTATTTTAGGTGAAATAAGTGCATCTAATTATGTATTAGCTAAATTGAAACAAGCTCCTCAAAATAATTAAAATATTATCAAGTCAGTTCAATAAGGATGTTTGAGGATAAGGAGTAATTGGGTACTGAGACTACACTACCCACCTGTGGGATTTTAGAGGGTTGGGAAACACGTGCCTTCTTTAAGGCACTCTAGAGGAAGGCGATAAAGATTTCCCCGCTTCTTTTAGTAAATACTCTAATGTTTTCACTTTACTTACAACATTCTTTAAAAACGTGGAACTAATACGATTTTAAGAGCCATTATACATTTACTACATCAATTATTTTCAAATTCAGGACACTTATAACCTATAGAATATAGTGTTTAAGAATATGATTTAATTTAATTATTTTGATTTTGGAAACTTTCTTTATAACACTAAAGTACAAGCTTTTAATGTATTAAAATCTCATATTCTCATGTATTTTCATTAACTATATGATGATAATTATGATGAGCTGATATTAAATCAATGAAAATAACTGTATTCCTACTTGCTATCAATATTTTAGTATTTTATATTTAAAAAAACAGCTGATATTTGTAAATAATATACTATAGGATTTAAATGCATTATACGTATCTTTCCTTTACGAAAACTGCTTTTAATGATAAAATTAAGTAATAGCAAAAAAAAAAAAAGAAACTGACAAGAAGGAACTAAAAAATTGTGAAGAAACATTTCGAAGCAAAAAAATTTTTTCAGACAATTCTGACCTATTGAGCTGAAGCTACCAAAATGAATTATCGTTATTTCTTAGGCTGACTGTTTGATGGTTTTTGGGATTGTTAACTGATTGGATTTGAAGAGTGCCAATTTGACCAACTTAAAAATTGTTTTTTGGCTAACGAGGGTTTATAATTTGTGAGATTTAGACAATAAATATAATAGCTAAATGGAATTTTCTCTGGAGTATAAATGGGAAATTGAATTTTCTTCTTAAAACGAGGTCTATCTGACTGTAGTTGCTAAATTGTAGGTTTCAATTCATTAATAATTAAAAAAAATATTTTTTAATTGTTATTTACTTATTTTGTTAATTCATCATATTTGTACATTCATATTCCAATAAATGCTCAATTTTTAATTTTTACAGATAAAATTGGAAATAAGATAAATATCCAATTTCTTTCTCCAAATTGAATGATAAATAGTTGATAGCTCATATGTGAATTAATAGCCCTAGATAAAACTAATATTTTAGAGTAATTCAAATGGAGTGAAAAATAAGTCACGCTGAAATAAAAATAGTTTCTCGCTAGTACAAATATAGTTTATTTATTTTAATTCACTGTTGTGACTGTAATCCAAAATAAATATTACTGGTTACAATTTTTTGATGCAATTGAAAAAAATGCTAGGTTATATGAATATTGCTGTAATTGAGATTGGCTAATTAATAATTTAATTTTGAAAAATTACCATGATTAATTAGGTCACCAAAAGATAATGTTGTACTTGCACAAACTAGAGATGTATTTTTCCTTATCATAAGTACATTAAAATTTTTAATGACAATTTTTAAAAAAAAAATTTTCCCAGTTACCTTAAATGTTCCTATGAGCTTCATACTTAACTAATAAATATTTTTAATATCTTAAAGGTTCCATTAACATTCACAAAAAATTCCTATAAAAATACAATTTAAAAATCGTTTTTATATTACAAAATCATCTGAAAATACAACATCATTATTCCATTTCTAAGAAAAAAAGAAAATTATGTGATAAAGAAATTATAGAAACCTGGAAAATAATATAAAAATACGTGAAGAATCATAAAACTATAAAAAAAAGGAAAATATGTTTTTATACAGCAAATATTTTTTTTCTCAATTTTGGTATAAAACACAAATAATTTCTGTATGAAAATATTCTAGAAATTTTTAATTAAAATTTTGCTATTTCCTTGAGTTTTTTTAAATAAATGAAATATTTCAATTAAAATTTTCAAATAATAGAGCCTTGATGTAAAATTCTAATTTTCTAAGCATATATGTATCAAATGTGATAGTTTTTGCATCAATATTTTGCCATGCAGAGAGTAGCAAGTAAACATACATACACATAAACATTACTTTTTGTTGCTTTTAAAAATTTCAGATGAAGCAAATATTCGAAGTTTTGGTTCTCAGACAATTTTGGTTCTTCTTAGTTAGTTAGTTTTTTTTGTGTATTTTAAGTGGAAGATACACATAACAAAATCTTTATTTATTTCTATATTTAGTAAAAAAAGTGTTAGTATTTTTTATGTCATTTACAGAAAAAAAATTTCTGTATAAATACAAATCAAAGTTACGATTATTTAGGATGTTGCCTTTACACAAAACATGAAATATAAATAGTAGTGAAAAGACTACTATGTTTATTATTATATATTATTTCTCTTTAGACAGCAGTGATCCAAATTGCTTGGGAAAAAAGTAGCAATGTCTTTATACATCATAACTTTTTGTTCATCCTGTCTTATAAATTTTGGTTTACTGTTTCAGAAAAGCGAAATATTACCCGAAGCGAGCAATAATGTAGAATAACGTCACATATGGGATTTCAACAAGAAGCGGAATTTTTCGGTAGTTTTCTTTATTAGCCAAATTGAGACATCCGAGTCTTCTTAAAAACTACAAGTATAATTAATTTTGAAAATCGCTAAAAGTTTGCTTTAAAACAAACTGATTACATCTGAGACACCATGCAGGTAAAAAAAAAATTGAAATATTTACTAACCTCGTATAAAATCTGTATTTTATATTATGCCTGAAGGAATACAGCCTTACTTTTGAACTTACGGATTTTATCCTTAAAGAAAGCATAAATATATGCTTGCCTTTCTTCTAAACTTACATACAAATGCATATACTGTTTGTCTGTCTTGTCTGCTTTTTTAATGCAAATATATATTGTTATACGTCAAACGAATAAGTATGAGCATATTTTCTATAATCTCGTGAGATTATCTTATTTATTTACAGTACATGAATGTAAAATATCATTTTGATTTTTTTTCTACATCAGCAGCAAAGAAAAGAGAAAGTATTATTATAGTCTAAGAACTTAATCGTAGATTTTTTGAGGAAATATTACATTTCTGTCTGATTCAGAAAGAAATACGTTTCTGGATTTAAGTAAACTGGAGAGATAAATTTTGGTAAGTGGTTTTGGTGTTAAATAGAATATTTATATTAAATTTATATAAAATCTATATTCGATGTATCTTTCTATATCAAAATTAAACTGAAGCCACTGCTTTTGAATTGCATCTTTACGCTTTGACCTTGTGAAGATATTTCTATTTGTATGATATCTAAAATAATAAAGTCTATGTGAATTTCAGTATATATGTTTTTCATATAGAAACTACATATACGTTTACAAATGATTAACGGATTATTTATTAATTTTGCTCTTGACAAAATCCGTTGTCAAAGACAAAAAAGACAAAATCCGTTGTATTTTTATCTCTTATGTAAAACCAATTGTGCTGAGGAATGACAATATTATATATACATATTCTTAAATGAAGAAATGTAAGAAAATGATACACATAAAATGCATTATACAAATTTTACTATTACAGAAGATGCACATATTTAAACTTTCACTGTAAAATGATGGCAATTATATGCCTCTAAGCCATCAAAGTTTCTTTCTCCTGAAATGCATCGATCAATTAGACGGTAGTTTCCTTTTTTTATTCTGCTTTATTTCTTACAGCAATGATTAATAATTCGAGCAAATAAAAAAACAGAAAGTAAAAGAGAGTTTCAGATTTCTTATATCTAATAATAATACAAATGCATGCATGATTGATCTTTGGCAATAAACTAAACTAATCAGACATTTTGACTTAAAGCTACCAAACTTGATAATACTGTCTTTGGAGAGTCAAAATATGCAACATAAAATAATTTTAAAAAAAATTAATTAATTAAAATTTTAGGAAAATAAAAATCAAACGAACTTTTGACTTTTTCTTCTCACTATAACAACTGGAATTCATACAACAAAAAAAAATATAATTTTCATGATACAACTATATAAAATATTTTTTTCATGAGAAAAAAATTATGCCGATTTTGCTGCTAAATGACAGTTTATTTTTTAATTTTTTAATGCAGATTATAAGCATAATTTACAAAAAAAAATATTGCTAAAACTAAAATTTTATCTTTGCTATCAATTATTCCTCGCATTTTTTCCTAATTGTTGAAGAGTAAAAAATGAAAATTCATTTTATTTTTACATAAAGTGCAAATTTTAATAAAAAAATATTTTTACTTAAAAAATTAATTTTAGATTTAATTAATAAATTAAATTTGAAGAAAGACTAAAGTCAAATATAGGTTTTAGTTGAGAACTAAGCAATGATGAAAATATTTCAGAATTACATCCATTTTTTGAAACCTCTCTTATAATACAATTGTTTATATAAATGTATAAATAAAAATCATGGAAACTCATAGAATTTTGAACATAATGATGGGCATTAAAACATTAGCAATTTACAGCAAAATTTAAATCAAATGCTATTATATGATCGACGTGGTATTTTCTTTAATTCTTCTATTCACCTTGTAATATTTTGTCAATGATATTAATGTTTTCAGTTTAATGAAAAGCTAAATAAATTTATTTTAATCTTAGAATGTAAAATTAAATTTATATTATCAATATGATCAGAAAATGATCGAGTAATTACATATATCCAAGAAAAGCACTAAAAATGATTAAAAAATATTTTTAACAGAAAAAATTTCCAATTCAACAATATGTACTTTTTAACAAATCGAAAAGCATACGATTTCATTCATGCATAAGAGGAGGGGTTTTCAGGAATGTCACAAATTTTTAATGCATTTGAGCACAGAATTCTGCCTTCAACATGAAAAGTTTTCAAAGACAAGAAAAGGGGCTTCATAAACGTTCGCCCTATAAAATTTAGTGCAGACTTATTACTTTTCCGTCACGCGAAGAATCGTAAAATTTTCAACCCTGTATCGATGTCACAGAGATTGAATATTATCAACTTGTAACTAAGCGTATAAATCCAAAATAAAACAACTCTAACTATGGTTGGGTATTGCGAATTACTACCTCACTCGAGATTTACAAGTCATAGTTGTAATTTGCAATAAAGTTTTACTTTCAACATTTACAACCATTGCAGCCACACATGTGTACAAGAAAGAAGTGGAATTTTACGACGGGGTTCTTCCAGCTTTTCTTGGAGGGAACAGTTTTTTAATGATCACCTTCAGCCGGATGTTGTTGTTAGCGCGTAAAAGGAATGAGGTGTTCTTTCCATTTGCGGACCTCCTTTTAGCCAGATTTGGGAAAATTGTTTTCTTAGGACTCTAACTAATCAATTAGATTTTATTTTAAAATTCCTGCTGAATTTTTGGATCTTATTATTGCATTATTAAATATTATTCCAGTATTATTATTTATTATTTATATTTTTATTGAATAACTTTTTTATTATTTTTTTTTCGTATTTAAACAATAAAATATTTTGACATTTATTTGTCAGCGATTGATAAAGAATGTTGATCTTTCAGTTAACAAACTTTAAACATATATACTTGGAAGTTTTGAATTCACTAATATTTTATCATTTAATACTAGGAAATTAATTTCTGAATTATTTATACCCATTTATAATACCATTTTTGGTACTTACGTATTAGACCGTCTTCGCCAACGGTTTAGCAACTTATTGGCAATGTCTTCAAATTTGGCGATAAAGATCAATGGATTACACCATTGCCGGATTGCCATAATTGGCGGTTCAGCAACCCTTTGGCTATGACTTCAAATTTGGCGATAAAGTTGGATGGTCTAATACTTAAGTACCCTATTTTTACTATTTAGATAGGACTGGTGATTTGAATTCCAAAAGACGCTTCAATATTATTACATAATATTTTTAGTAAGGAATATCAATGATTTTTTTTTCTTATTTAAACAATAAAAAAATGACAATTTAATAAAATAATGATGAATGAACTACTGATTTATTTATAAACATTTTCAATTACCGAATTTTATACATTTTATGTAAATTGACTTGTTTCAATTTTGTGCCGATGGAATTTAGAAACTAAATTTCCTATTGCTAAAGATTTCATACTTTTAGTGCTTCAATATGTTTTATTAACTAACAGAACAATTCAGAATATCTTTATCAGTTAATAAATTAATTTAATTCAATCTTATTTATCATTTTTGTTGTACATTCTAATAATGCACTGTTTTAATATTTCAGAATATAATTAAATAACAACCATATCTACATTAAATGATAAAAATAATAACGCTGAATTCATGTGCATGCGTGCGCATCTATGAGCAGACGCTTTACATGATACACTTAACTATGCTCAACCTACACCTAATAAATTTTCAACTATGTACTTTGAAGGGTGAGAATCTGTACTTGAAAATAATCGTTTTAACACATATCCAAAATTTTAAAAATTAAGCAAAATATTGGCCTTTTTTGTGATAGTTTTAGATAATAGGTACGAAAATTAATTTTTACATTAACTTACAACTCTAAAAATAATTATTATATCTATATCAATTTCTTCCTGAATAAAATGATAATGTTTTTAATCAATTAAAATATTTTAAGCATATTTTACCACAGTTCATTTTAGACAAAATGAACACAAGTTTTAACTTGCAAGAGCATATCATGATTGTGTGAATCAAAAAAATCGCTTTTATCAAAGTGTTGGAATAGAGTTACTAAAAGTTCACATTAAAAGATTAAGCTAATCCGAATTTCAATTTAAAATTATAAGAGTTGAATTTTTAATATGAGTCAATATGAAGTAAAATAAATATCGTGCATTCATGAAAAAATAAATGAAGAAAAAAATTATATAACTTTTATAATATACTTATTATTAATTGGATAATTCTGAGTGGTTTAAAACAAACTTGATTACTCAGGATATCCGGATAAAACGTAAACAGGATATCCACAGGAACAAAAATATCCAAGATGCCTTAAGTTTATCCATGCGCCTTCCGGCGAGTCGGAGTAATTAGTTTGTGATCCTTAGTTCTAATCTACGTCGAACATCTAATTTCTAATCTGTTGTAAAATTCAAGTGCATAAATATTTATACTTTAAATCGTTTGAGTCAAAAATATTAATGATATAATTTTTAGACCCTTAGTTTTATGAGTAATATTTAATAAAATATTGACTTCATATAGTAAATAAAAGTCACACTTTTTTCCTAGAAAAACAATTTCGAGTATAAAATAAATGAGTATCACTTTTTTGTAGCTCTCAAAACTTTCGTTGACAACCTCGGGGAAAATACACCAATCAAAACTAGAATTTTCTCTAAAACTTGATTGGTTAAAACTATAAAATTGTTTATTTTCCTAAATTAACGATAATCTTCATAAAGCGGTCGGATTTAATCGTGAATAATAAATATGACTGTTAATTTATGATTTTTAAAAAAAAAATTAGAGTGAATTCACCGAAAATATTACTGAATATGTTTTCAAGAATCCATGTACTGTATAAAATTTGCAGCTCAAAATTTTATCAGTGGTGTATTTACTGACAGACACAAAATAAATAATTATTGAATGTGGCATTCGAATCTTTATAAAATCTAAACTGAACATTTAACTTTACGAAGAATTAAAGTAATTGATGAATCAATGAAGAATTCAATGAATATTACTTTCAGTAATTATATAAAAAAATTAAACTTCAATGTTGAATTAATCTCTTTTTTTTACAATTTTTTATTTGGTTATACCTTTTACATTGTTTAAAATGTTTAACATTTAAGTTTCAAATTAAAGCTAAAACTTTAAGGGAGAAAACGAAATATTATGTAAATACATGGTGCAATGAACAAATAGCGTAACACTTTCGAAAAAAAATATTATTTGATTGGGTAATCAAATTTTTAAGTTGGAAAACACTTTCACTAAAGAATTTCTTACTAAAATGTTTTTTTTTAAAAAAAACCATTTAAATGCAATTATTAACGACCTTAATAGTATTGTTAGTTAATCCCGACGAATTATTTATAATTTTTTTTAATTAGATATAGACAACAAAAAAAATTACTTATAAATTAGTTTAATTAGATTTTAACAAAAAAGGCATCTAATTATTTACAAATTAGTTTAATTAGATTTTGACATACGAGTCTAAATTTTTAAAATTATTGTTTTCAAGATTACATAACATTAAAAGCAATGAATTTAAAAACAATTTCTAAAAAAAAATTAAAACAATAAAACATAATTTTTTTATTAAAGTTGTTAGAATCAAAAGATTGCTAATTTTCATCTCTTTGTAGTAATGTGGAATTGATAAAAGAGTTCAAATCTGTTTTTTAGTTCAAAATATATCAGTTATAGGCTTTCCGTATCTTGAAAAACTAATAAGGGGATTGTCTGTTGAACAAAAAATAATTATTTTCAGTATTTATCTAATTTTATATAGTAAGTATTGAACTATTAATGTGATTTTAAAAAGAAACTCCCAAAAGAACTATAATTTAAAAGATAGTGATTCCTCCATAAAACTATTTGAATGCTAAAATTACAATGGCGTTCTTTTATAGTTCTTTTTTCAAAAATAATTCAAAATTCTGAGATTATCGTAAACAATATTCCATTGCAGTATGAATTAGGAATAGTACAGCAACTAACTCGAGATTCATTGTGATTGCAAGGATAATGTCTTAAGTATCTTAAATGATAAGTGATTAATTTTGTATCCATATTCATATAGATATATGTGCTTATCATCATTATTTAAGTGCGTATTGTTTTAGACAAAAGTCTTGGCTACCTCAGTCTTTCCCAAAATTAATTTACCATTGTTATTAATTTTTCAAATAAATTACAAATAAAGAAATTCATATGTTATTATTACTATGAATTAAAAGTTCCTACTACAGCTCTAGTGATTTAAAATGACATCTTAATTCTTATCGGATAATTTATAATTTCACTTTTAATTCAATTCTCCTAATATTTCGACATAATTCAAACAGATCAAAAATAGCGTAACAAGGTTTACAATAAAATAAAAACATTAATAAATGTGCATTTGGAAGTTCAAAGTCAAATTTGAATAAAATAATTAGAATAATTCCGAAGTTGTTATCAAAGGTGAAAAGATTATTTATTTTAATGATTAAAAATCTTTATGCAAACTGCAAATATTTTAGCAACCATTTTATTTTCCCAAGTATCATAATATTTATCAATAATGATAGTTATTTTAATTTTATAAACTGTAAAAAAAGAGGAATAAAAAAGATAATACGTTTCGAGTCAAAACTCAAACTTGACATGTAGCGATTGTTATTTTTAACAAAGGTACGTTGCTTTGAAAATAAGCAAAAGAATATTATTTAAAGAATTAAAATTGCAAACAAATCAAATACATCGCCATCAGTAACATGGACCTTAATTAAAATTCAATAGAAAAATTTATCTGACAGGCAGTAAAGATGAAATATTAAATTATTCAATTAGACTTCAAAAAGCCTGAAAAAAAACCTTTCTTATCTTACACTGTTAATTTTAAGTTCTTCAAGTTGTCAGGGAGATATATTCCAAATGGTTACATATCAATTTTTCTTCATTATTTTTCTGTTTAATTCAAGATTATGCAAGGCGAAAGGCTTTTTTTCCTCTTTCATCCTTTAAGTTTCGTCAATATTTGCCATGGTGAATAAAGTAATGGAAATCAAATTCTCCCATGCATGAAAGCAGTTAAATAAACATGAAATAATAACAAAAATGAATGGCGCTGCTTAAAAGCCAATTTCTCTGACATCGCGACACTAAATGTTTCTTCGTTGAGATTTCGTTTCTCTCTTTTATAATTTAATGGTTTAATGAGACACCTCCGGGGCATTGTAGCGGGAGAGTGTGCAGGTCGCAGGCACTTCTAGGGGAAATGAATATTAAAGGGAAATGTAATTTTCCGTCAAAGCTATTTAAACTCTGTAAAACGAAAAGTGTGAAGAATCCGCCAGAGGATATTGGGGGATTCCAAGGGGGATTATGAGTTCTAAGAGGGGATGAGAAGTTATGACTTTTCATTTCTCCCGGTCCGTGGATGGACATTAAGAGAACTTTCAAATCTGCTGAAATAAAAGCTACTAGAATAAGAAAAGTGCTGATTCGTTTTCATAGAACTGGTTTATTTGTGCAGATGGAGAACTTAAAAATGGGGGGAATTAACTCGATGTGAGGGAATTAGCTGCATATTTTGCTTCAATCTGGCATATTTGAGTCACATAACGATTTCTAAGAAGGTGTGCCTTGAAGTTGATGATTTTACAGGAAATATTTGAAGAGATTTAAATTTATGACGCATTTTATGTAAGTAATGAGCTCTGTGCCAAAAACTAATTGTCAAAATAAGCATTTATAAAGGTACTTTAAGGAATAATATACTCATTTTTATGAAAAACCTATAATTTCAAAGTATTTATTCAAAACATCAATGTAACTGAGCATTGTGTTGTGAGAAAAATATAATGATACATTTCTACACACAGCAGTATAAATGTTTCCAAAATAAATACAAAATAAATATTCTTTTAGATTATAATGGTAGAATATCTGTATCGTATTCCTTGTCGAATAATCGTTGGTTAGTTTTATGTTGAATCAAATAATAACAAAATTGAGATATATAAATATGAAAAGAAATAAAACCGTAAAAGTTTGTCAGTTCATTATCATTAAAATAGACTTATAAATGAAAACCGAAACTTTTGCGTGGGCGGATTTCTCTAAAAAGGAGGTGAATGTAATAGATTTAGAAGAGGATATTTGCTATAATTAATTTACGTGAGTATTGAAACATACTACCGAAAACTGAATTTCTATAAAATATTCGAGTGCATCATTAAATGAAATAAGTTCTTTCATTAATATTAACCAGGCTTTGGATTTAAATACACCAATCTATTTTTGTAGTCTGGCATCTCAAAATCTGTTTGTGGGCAAAACTTTATCTGTCCAAATAATGAAGAAGCAGGTAAGTCGTATCACTAATTCTCCGGCCCGTCCAAAGGTGCACGAATAATTATACTGAATAAAAGGGCAGCTGCAACAGCAATACAGGTGGGCACTGTGTTTGTGTCTTAAGTGCCATCACCGGCCAAGGTACAACCCTTCCTGTAGTTAATGCGTTCCGTCATCGATAGGAGGAGCCAGATGCCCTCTCCTATTTGTGTACCCTCCAGGGTGGCGATATTCAATAATTATGCTGAAATTTTCTCATCCTCTTTTTCGAGGTGTTCCACCTTGAAAATATAGTTGGTAAAGCGAAATTAAATTATAGTTAAACTTCACCGAGCTTGATAGTAAAGTAATTGGCTAATAAAGTAAAGGACGAAAAACAGCCAAATAATCTATTTTTTTTGGTTCTAAAAACTGAATTGTTATTTCTTAAACTTTCAAAATTCCTCACTTTCTAACCACTTTTCATCAAGACATACCAATATGCATACAAAATAAAATATAAAGTGTTTCCTCACAAATGATCGAATAATGATTATTTCGTGTTGTTCGTGTTGTTTCGTGTTATAACATGTTTTACATAACAAGATATTTATTTTATTGGGATTTTAAATTGGAAAAATTATATATTTTATTTTTTTAATTAAATATTTATATAAATTGTTGCCGCTACAATATATCGCTGAATAAAGATAAATGAAAAAATTAAAATTCTATACTATTTAATTTTTAAAATTCTGCACATTTTTCTTCAAATTAAAAAAAGCATTTGTTTAAATGAAGGCTTTCTTTCTTATTATCTTCTTTTTTCAAATTGACCGTGGTTGAAAAAAAAAATTATTTTAATGGCATTTATAAATAAAAGAAATATATTGAAAATACATTTCATTGTTTTATCGAACAGGTTGATGATCGTAAGATTCTAATAAGTATTATCTAGCACTATATACATTATTAAAGCATTTGATATGTCAGCTTGATTATAAGTATTTCAGTATGTAATTTCTAAAACCTTTTCTGAGAGCTCGGATTACTATTATGGAAACATATTCTGCTCATTAGTTAAGCTTATATACCCAGGAAGATAAAAAAATCCAACCAGACATAGATAACTCTAAAAATTATTTTTAAAACATAATAACGTGATTATATTAAAACGAATAAATCAGAATGAAATATGGCTTTATAAAACAAGAAAGAATAAATGTGCAAAAATGAACTATAAAAATATTTGTACAAATTAATATTTGTTCAAAAGAAAAAATAAATTTTCTTTGTTATCCAGATGAGACATATACTTTACTAGCCTTTCTCTTTTGTTCTGAAAAGCAAATATTTTAAAATTAATATCGACTCCCTATTAATAGCCCAGTATTTACAGCTTGAATTTTTGATGAAGAAAAATGTATAAAATAGCATAATGGTATTTATAATTGATAATAAATCTTTCTCGCATTTTAAATTGCATGCGTATATACATTTAATACGAAAAAATAATGTTTCATTATATATTCAGCCAAATTAAAAGCTGCCTTAAGTAAATACACTATGAAAAATATATTTTTGAAATTGAAGCAAATAGTTAGTTAAGTTAATTTCTGCAAATCCTTTAGAAAATCTCATTTAGCTTTACAAAATACATATTTATTTACTATATGCCGCATGAAGAGCATATGAAAATATTTCATATTCACATATTATGAATTTGCATACATAAATGATATTCTAATAATTCGTTAATTTTTATTTCGTTAATTATCAAGGAAATATTTTAGAATAATAATTTAAATGAAAGATGTTTGATGTATTAAAGAATCTCAGCTACATCTTGAACATTTGGAAATAGTTTTTAAAAATCATAAATTATAATGAGCCTTTCTCTCGGGAGAATTTAATATTAGAAATTTACTAAGTTTAATTTAAAATTTCATACTTTTACAAATTTATAAAATATAATCTTTTAACAGATTTTTCATAATTTTTATATCCACCCTGATATTTGGACAATCAAAGTGTCTTAAAACACATTTAGTTATAATTTAAGATTTAAATAATATGTATATTTGAAATTTCAAGTAATTTCCAAGATTAAGAAAAGTTTTAAAACTTTTGAAAGAATATAAAAAATGTATTGTAAATAATTTATTTCTCTCCCTGCTTTATATTTCAAGAAGTTCGTTGCTTTTTATTTGCTAAGGAGTTTATTTTCAATGAAAATCTAAAAGAGATGCACAATAATTTGAAATTTACCGCATCATCAAGATAATTTTTTTTAAAAAAAAAGCAGAAACTTCAGGCAAGAGGAATAATTCCCAATTTTCATTGTGTGCTTCAAAATTGATAGGTGTACACTTTAAAATTTTTTGGTTGATAATAAATAAAACATTTTTAGTGCTATATTTACAAGAGTTGTCTTGTCTTGTGCTGTTGAATTATAAATAAGGGACAGATAATTATTTATATTGATCAGAAAATTGTTCATATGTTGTTTTAGACACTTACTAATTAAGTCTTCTACGCTACAGAGTTGTAAATATTTGCAATCTTCGAAACTAGGTGTTAATTTGCATACGACATTATTTAGTGACCTGTTACAGGATGAATAGTTTTAATTTACCCCAAGTAAGGAGAAGTAATGAGGCTCTATTTCCACTCACAATGAGGTAAGCGGACCCGGATAATCTATAAACGTATTTTCTGTCAGAATGTATTGAGTAAAAATAAATGAAGCGCTTTCCTGGCCATGTCGTGACAGAAACTTAGCCGCACAGTTACCTGGAACCAGGACTGGAAATAGCCACATGACTAGAATTAGTGATTACGTAGCACCAAGTGATTTGTGAGTCGCCAATCAGAAACCAATTTCCCGTTAATATCCTGGTCAAAGCGATTTTTCTCATCGATTTCTGCCTGACTCATCAATTCATATTTAGGGATCCAACTCCGATCTACGGTCATGATTCGGAGGTGTCAGCAGATTAAATATATTTAGGAAGAATAGTAATTCATAGTTCTTTGAACGTATGTTTGAGATCTGCAAGAATTTGATCATAAAATAAATTATTCCTGTAAAAATGACAGGAATTATTTCAATGAATAATAAAAATTCAGTCATTTTAATCTAGACTATGAATATCCTGTAGCCATTCAGAATATCTAAAATGCATGCTGTAAAAGGATTGCTTAATGAATTTTAAATTTAATTCTATGAAAAATTAGTTTATATTGGCTAATTATTTTGGTGTTTTTTTATAAATTATTTGAATAAAACTATAATTTAAAAGCATATAATTTATTGAGAAATTTTTAATTTACTATATATATGTTTCAAATATTAATTATTGAATAAAGAATTGTAAAATAAGAATAATTTTATGAAAATAGAATAAAGTGACTGTAAATTGTCTATTAAAAGAAAATTATAAAAATATTTATAAAGAATACTGAATACCGATAAATGATGATTAATAATTCTAAATTATACAAAATAGCAATTTATTTCGAACATAATATCATTGTAAATGATTAGTACTATCAAAAAATGTATATGTTACTGTTAAAGTATGAAATCCGTTATTTTACAGAATACCTAGTTATTCTATGAAATAACAAATGTAAACATATCTTGTATTTCATGGTTTAAGTAGTTATTTCATAGAATAACGATCTGCAGCCCGCAAAAGTAAAAATTAATCTATATCATATACCTCAAAGTTTAGGTATTGGTCAAGGATTTTAAAAATGTTCGCTTAAACCCAGTGTGTCAACAAAAGATGTTTTTGTTTTAGAAATAATGTTCTTTGTAATTCCAAGTGTCATTTTAGTAATCCTTGTTGTAGTAAATGATTTTATGGTACGTTTCCATAAATACCATTTATACGCTGAATAAATTGGATAAATTGCTCCTTTTTCATTTTCATTGTCTATCATTAGTTTATTTATAGAATACCTAATTATTTCATTTTAGATAAATTGTTTATTTTACACTTTAACTGTCTCTCATTTGCTAATTTATAGAATACCTAGTTGTTTCGTAGAATAACTAGTTAAAGTGTCAAATTAATAACATATTACACACTTTAACGGACAAGGTCAGTTATTTCGTGGAATAACTAGGTATTCTATAAAATAACTGCATTATATACTTTAACGGTGACAAATAAACTGTCATATATTAAATGTATTTCCGAAAATATATTATTATTAATTATAATTGTTAATTACAGAAAACATTTTATGCTTACACCATTTTTTAAATTATTGATTTTAAAGTTGTTATATATTTAAGGAAGAAACCTGTTCAATAGTTATTAAAAATAATTTAATGTGAATATATCGTTCTGATATAAATTCTAGTTTTGATATCATTTTTGTCACTAGAATAACTGCAAAACTAATTTGACCCCAAATTAATTTTTGTGGCCATGTATACTGAAATATTTTAAAATATTGTTATGAAAACTCGATTTAAATTCTAACCATTTTCAACCATTTAGCAGATCCTAGATCTAGTAGTTGCTGTATAAAAAGAAATGTGTAACATAAAAAGTAAATAACGTTCGAATGATCGACTTGAACCATTATGCTTCTGTCTGGCCTGAATTATTTCCAAAGAGCAGGTGTATTGCGGTGCAAATGTAATTGTAAGGATTAATGTATTGATCAACAGCAAACATTAATACGAATTTCATATCGCTAACACACGTGGCACGATCCAGCCAAATAATCAATAGAGGCATATGATTTGACACAAGCATCAGTGGCTTAAATTTAAATAAAGGACATATATCACTTAAAGCAGATTTTATTGTTTATATATCCCATGCGTATATCCCACGAATTCACATACTAGAATTTTAAGGTGGATTCTAAGATTCAGTTTCTCGTTTAGCTTTTCCTTCGCTTCGAATTTTTAAATCAAAAATTGTGAGTGAATCGTAAATTTCCATTTTTGAAATGTCTGTACATTCTGAAAAATTCTAATTAATGATTTTAAATCATTGGGATCAATTCTCTTTATTCTCAATTTTTTAATCGTCATGGCACAATAGAAGTAGTTAACCCAAGGAATACATCTTGTAGGCAATAGCTACAAGTTTGGATTTTCATTTATAAGTTCCCGTGACTAATCCCAAGAGTAACAATGAAAGTTTGGAAATCATTTTTTTAATCCTTTTTGCTAAATAATTATAGAAAAGGCCAATGTATGGCAATAGTGGTACTAAGCTCTGATTTAAACTGAAAATTTCGGAAAATACCTAGAGGGCGGCCTTACAAGTAGATCTACTAATTTTAAAAACTATCAAATTTTTTATATTATTATTTTATTGTTAAATGTATTGATAAGTATGCATTTCTATCTTTAATGCAGAATTTTTATGATATGATTTATGTCCTTGAGATATTGTTAAAATCATAAATCAGCAGTTTTTGTTATTTTAATTTTTTTAAACCATTCATGATTTTTTATAAAATTACATGCAATTTACAAAACATGTATTTTTTTGTAAAAACGGAACAAAAAAAAGAGCCCTGCATACTTGGATAAAGGAAACAATTAAAAATTTTGTGAAAAATTTCTAGCCATTTAAGTAGTTTGAGTTGGGAAAAAAAAGCACAGAAATAAAAAAAAGGAATTTAAAAATCTGAGGAGGGTCCGTAATAGAATTTTAATAGTGGAGTTATAGGGGGACCAAATTCCTTTATTTGGTTAAAGGTTAAAAAACAATGAAGAAGAAAAATTCATTTATGAACAAAATATTTGAAGCAATCCTAAGAGAAAGTATCCTCTCTAAAGCATTTAATCTTGAAAACTTCGTAAATATCACAGTCATATCAAGGACTTAAGCATCGAGTAATTCCATTGTTGCTTTAATTATTTTCAAATAAAAAGAAAAGAAAAGAAAATACCAGTGGCATAAATCATTTCGCACATTTTGAAAGACATAAAAAACAAAGAAATAACCATATTTATTTCTTTAGTGGAAATCATAAGCAATTAAATTGTACAAAGTTTATTAGTATTTTACAGAGAGATTAATTAATAAGTTAATTCATTTATCAAACTAATGGATCGCTACAATCATTAACTTTTGGATAACATTAAAGTAAATTATCCATCGAGTTATTTATATTAAAAAACAGCATTAAAAATGAAGATTTAATCGAAAGATCTATTAAAACAAAGGTCATCGTGATTATTTATGATAACGTTTGATCTCATCAAACGAAGGTACGATTCTTTAAATAGAAGAATTTAATTAAAAAAATAATAAGATTTCAATTATGATTTATTGCGTTCTGTCCAAAATCTTCTTTGTTTAGATGAAAGTTATCTTTAGATAAATTACTATGGAACAGAAAGTATAAGTTACTTCTGGTATGATTGAAAAGAGAGAGACAGAGAGAGAGCATCGAAGAGTTTTATATAATACCGGAACAAAACACGTGTTCAGAAAAACACTGAATCTTTTTAGAATTTAATTATGAATCAAATAAACATTAAAAGTGAAATTTAATTTGCATAAATTTATTTCATTCAATTATTTCTTTAAAATTTTAGATTTTGCTTTCAAGATTAACTTCTATATCTGAAAATGAAAGTATATTATTAATCAATAACTTCTTTCTATTTATATAAAGTTTAAGTTTTCGAAATTAGAATATTAAAAAAAAAACTAAAATGTTTATGTATTTAGAAGAAAAAGAAATATCATGTTTTTATTTGTATGGCTATTTTCAGATTCACAGTCACAATACTTTTGTAAGCAAAACCTGACTAAGACATGCGCATATGGAGGAATTACCCCGGAACCCACATTAATGGGGACCTCAAATCGAATAGAAAGTTTATTTTAAGTTTCCTTCTTCTTATGAACGTTTTTTTTTTTAACATTGCTTTTCAAAAAAAAAGTCAGATGTGGTTACCAAATACATTTTTGTACCTGTCTACAATTAGGCTAAGGCGATGTTTGTAAATGATCAATGTAAATGCTAAAATTTAAAAAAAAAATCCATTATATTCAGTTATATGATTCTAAATTTGCTAAATGAGATACATTATTGTAAATTTCCCAATTTTCTATCATAGGTATTTCAGTTACATATTTGAACAAAACTATATACTGATAAATTACTAAAATTTTCTCAAACAAATTAATTAAAGTTAAACATTAAATTAATTAGACATTTTATTTGTAAAATTTAAACAGCCAAAAATATATATAAAAGAATGTGTTCTCTGATCGTAATTAATCTAATGAAAATTGAACCGTTTTATAAAGAACTTCAACTATGGAAGTAATTACAATATATATTAATTAAAATATACGTTTGTCAACACAATTTAAAAAAATCCTGTAAAAAAATAACTCAACAACAATGTCTGTCTCATAATTGTTATCCGATTTCAATGCAAAATATTTTTCCAGAAGAAAGTTCTTTTTTTAGATTTTTAAGATTATAAAGTTTATAATTATTGCAGAACAGTATTTTATCTGAAAAGATTCTTCCCTTACCTGCATTAATTTTTATTTAGCATTTTCCCTGTTTTTTTTAATTTAGTATTTATTTGCTCTTTTAATTTAGTATTTATTTGCATTTTAATTACTAACATTATTACTTTGCTTTTCTGTTTCCAGTAGCGATATATCATATTTCAACTCTTCTTTTTTTGGTTTTCACCAATAAGTTTCTCTTTAATTGAAAATCACGATCCAGTTATTTTCAAAAAAGTGTATATTAGTTACGAACTTAATACCGATGAAAACAGTATAGAATTTCCAGTAATAATTAAAGATTGATATTTGCAATTTACTGGTAAAAAAGTTAATGACTTTGCAATCCCTAATTAATTATCAGGGAATTAAAATTTTATATTGAATAAAACTTGACTAATTACTATATGTATTTAATAAAAACGCCAATGGATTTAAAATATTTTAACAAAAGAATGAAAAAATTTTAAATTTTAAATTCATTGAAGAAATTAAATCTCTAATACATTTTTGAAAACTTTTAGTACATAATTTGTTTGAGAATTATTTATATACAAAAACTAAAGGAACAGTGAAAGAAATTTAATTTATTGATTTAAAAAATTTTACATGATATTTACATTGAATATATAAAATTGTTCTCTATCTCAAAGTTTTTTTTCCTTTCAGAAAATTAAACCATAATTATTCAAGGGCTTAGTTAGGGTAGTAGGTATTCAGACATTGGGTGATTTTTTTTGCCCCCAAACGTTATCGGTATTTCAATAGATCTAAACCTTGCTTGGGGCAAGTTATTCATTTTTAGTCCCTTCATGATATATCATTTCAAAAAATAATTTTTCCGCAATAATACTTTTTTACAATAATTTTCAGCATTAAACTTTTCATTCAGTTATTGAAATATAAAAATACACAAGTTTCAATCTGTGAAAAAAAAATCATTTACAAAACGTCCACCAAATTCCTGCAGTAAAAATGTATATTTTACTTGATTGAGGGGTTTTATGAAATTTCTTTGCCCCAAACAAATATTACACGACCGCAGTGTTAATATTTACAAGTATCGGGAAATGATATTCATTCATTAGCCATGCAGAATTACTCACTATTTTACGCGATTTAATTCACTTGTTTAATGAAACTGAGCCAACAATATTTCGGTGACAAAATTTGGGTATTTAAAACGATTAAATATTGAATGAGGATGTGATGTAAGGTATTCCAAAATGGCTAGATACTTTGTAAACGACGGCCTTATGATCGATACTAACAACTTAATCAGCTCCTTTATTAGCATTCTTATCGACTAAGAGCCTGACAAAATTTATTCCAGCACTTTTTTTTACTATTTATCTCCTTAGTTTAGTATTAATGCATTGGAATGTTTCATATTTTGCATAATTGCTTTTAGTTTCTCTTTCATCAGAAAACTTTTCAATATGAAAATGCTTCGATAATTTATTCCAGCCCTTCGTTTTGTAATTTTTTTCTTTTAATTTAGATTTAAAACATTGATGTATTTTATACTTTGAATAATTGATTTTAGTTTCTCTTTCATCAGAGAACTTTTCAATAAGAAAAATATGGTAATATTTATTCAAATCTTTGTTTTTGTAATTTCTGCTTTTAATTTTATATTCATGCATTGAAGTATTTCGCATCTTGCATAATTGCTTTTATCTTTTATTCCATCTGGAAGCTTTTTGGTAAGAAAAATCTGCTAAAATTTATTTACAGTCTTTGTTCTCATAATTTCTGCTTTCAATACAATATTAATACATTGAAGTGTTTGGTATCTTGCATAATTGCTTTCAGTTTTTCTTCCATCAGAGAATTTTTCAATAAGAACAGTTTTCTATAAATTATTCCAGTCCTTCTTTGTGTAATTTTTTTTCTTTTAATTAAGTATTAAAACGGTTAAGTTTTTCACACCTTACATTGTTGTCTATAGATTAGAGTTTTTTCATTAAGGATTAAAATATTTCCCAAAATTATTATAAGGACTCAAATATAGTTTTAAACTATGAGTTAATTCTATTTTTTTAAATGAAATTATGCACAACTTAACAGGGCAAAAATAAATAAATAAATCCTTGAAACGATACAATACGGGCAAGTAACTAAAAGTTCTGCAAAATCACATCGGAAAATCAAATCATCAAAATCACAAAAAAGGAATCAACGTGCTCCCGTCTCCTGATTTGGAACTTTGGAACTTTGGAACTAATGTCGAATCGTATCATCTGCTGTATCTTTAACTCAACCAAGTACAGAAAAATTCAAGTTTTTTTTAAATAAAGGAGATATTTAAAGCTACCTGTTCAATAATTCTGACGAATTCAAACTTGATAATAAACTATAACTAAAAATCTAAATAAAGCTTAGTATAGATCAGAAATAAAATTACAGAGTAAAATGAAATCTATCTATGATAAATTGCACCAAGCTATGCAAGGCAAGGCTTCCAGTTAGAATACGGCAACCGTCCCCATTTGATAAAATCAATATAATTGTAAATTTTTCAATTGTATTTTTTCTATGTCAGAAAAGTTTTCAAAAATGCGGGTTAACATTGGGACAGTACTAATTTATGGTTACCACTAAAAATCCCCCCCTCACTGTTACTAAACTAAAATCTAAAAAAAAAACTCAGATAATTTAAATTCAATAATTTTTAAGGTAATTTTTTAAAGAAAACCTTAATTTTCATGTTTTATAACTGTAGTTTGAATTAGTTTTAGTTCTTCTAAATTATTGTATTTGAATGCTACATTTTTATGGATTGGTGTTGCAAATCAATAACGTTTTTCAAATGAAAACTATAATAAAATCTTTCGTTTGGGACTGATATTTTCATTCAAAAAATAAATAGTTGCATTCACACGTAATGTTAGTTAATAGTTGAGAACTCCTGATTAATTCTCCCCTTTAATCAAATTGTGCAAATTTAATACAATACAAATACAAATAATAGTTCTTTTGCAATGTTTTTAGAAATTTCTGGTCTCTTAAATTCTAATTTTGAATATTTTTTATGTTTGTATAAAGAAGTTTGTTTTCCTTGACATCTCAGCTATTAATGTCTTTAATTTCTCTCCTCTTTTTATTCGGAATCTGTGTTCTAAGATCTACGTAATAATACGATTAAACAATATAGTAAATATAAGTTCCATGTTTTGACGAATAATTGATAAGAAATTATTTATCAAGCAAAATAATTTTCAGAGAAATGTGCTGAATTGATCTGCGATCTTAGAACAGTAATGAAGTAAATTAATGTCTGTACTTTCATCATTAAAATATGATTAATTTAGATAATAGATTTTAATTCATAAAAATGATTAATTTAGAAGTAAATAAAGATCCATTTATAAAGAAAAATCATTAAAACATTTTGATTTTAATCCAAAATTGATTAAAAATGACATTTTTATATTTTGAAATTTATTTTTAAATTTGCATTTTATATTGAATGTAAAACAGACTGAAATTTTTGAGAAACGAAATCATTTTCTTTTTTACATTAATGAATTACTGAAACTAATTTTACCGTATTTTGAAACATTCGTATTGAAACTATTTTTACTGATAAGTAATACATTTCCTTTTAATTGCATCTGCACTATATGCCAAGAAATGAAATTATTTAGCAGGCAAGTTTCTTATACTTAATTGCAACCCTCAAATTTAAAAGAATTCTACTAAAGTAAAGTATTTTTAATATTTATTAATAATGTGTGATTATTTGATTCTTTTTATGATATTTTAACAACAAACAATTCCAGTCACGAAAAAAGTGAGAGATTTTCAATCTTGAAACATGTTAAATCCAAAAAAGATAATTATTTATCTCCAAAGAATACTTTAACACTAAAGGCACCACGCCTTATTTAACGATAAACAGATAAGGTAAATAATTGTATTACAATCTGCCCTTTCTTGAAAAATGTATGAATTTCATTAAGAATTGCAAATTCAATCCGCTGCAATATTCCAACCAGATATTAAATCTCCATCTCTTTCAAGAAGGTAAAAGTTGTTCTTTTTTCTTTTAATTTTCTGTTGCCACAGAAGTCCTTTCTGGAACAATTGCTTTAGGCTCTGATCAAAGTCAGAGATTCTTTTGTAACAAGAGAACTTTCATTAGATGCTGAATTCTCCACAAACCTTTAATTAAAAGCTTCGATTCCGATAATGTCTAAGGAAAACGATTTTCTTATTCCTATTATATCCTTAGGATATATGTGTAGCGCCGCTTAATTATATAAATATATCGCTTAGTTTCTATCCAAATTAAATAAGACATTTTCAGAATGGAAATTGTACTTACTGAAGCAAAGACAAAGAAGTAGAGTTAGTTTCGATGTTATTAATAAGGATAATTTCTTAGAAAACTATTTTCGACGTTGCAAGAAATTTTAGTCTTTTAATTTTTGTGATTTCTGAAGAAAATCCGTATCAATAATATTCTCAAATGTAACCAGGAGAATAACAAATTGTCTATTAACAAAATATTAATAAAGAATATAAATAAAATAGTTAATTATTATTCAAATATTGAACGAAACATTAAAGATTTAATTTTAGAACTAGTTGCTCTCTTTCTCACTATATATATATTTATACTGCATAAATTTAGAAACGATATTAAAACGGAACGATACTTGAAAACCAGAAAAATTACGTATTTATTCATAAGTAGTAATATCAGTTTTCAATTTTCTTCAAATAGCTAATCTTTTATTGCATTTTAAAAATACATAAAATTTTGTTAGTGCTTTTTTTTAAATGTTCTGTAGAAAATGCGATATGTAATGTTCAGGTTTTCAAAAGAAATAAATTATTTACATATTTCATAAGAAAAATTAATTATATATTTATTTATTTATGCTATAAATGAAAGAACGACGAAAGAGGGCAGCGATGAATATTTAATAGCGGAAAATACTGAAAAAGTTTTTATTTCATTTCTGAGCTACCGTTAACTGTCCATATAATGGAAATTTAATCGTGTTTTTTATCAGTTAATAATATAAGCATAACATTAAAAAAAATTAGGATGTTCATAATATTAGTTAGTTTAATTTTAAGAATGTAATTAAATAAATTAAGGTAACAAAAAAAAAAACGGAAAATAAGCAAATCATCCCAAAAAGGAACTCAATTTTTTTTTTACCTTCACAAAAAATTTTATCGCAATGTCAGAATCCATTTATTTTAAAATTTGATGCGTTTGCTCCATTTTTTTTAATCATGATGCAGTGTTCTCCAATAATATTTTTGAGATATTACATTTAATGAATTATATCATGAATTCATATTTAAAAAATTATAAATTCCAATTTCTCCTTTTACTTAAATATAATGTTATTGTTGCTGTCCCCTTTTTATTTTTTTTTCTATAATATGGGGATTTGAATTTCTTTAAATCAGAAAGTTCCGAACAGTAACTTTTCAAACAAAGGCAGCTTATTTCCCATCAGCAAACATCTAAAAAAAAAATTCCTGCTCTTTTTAGGAAAGCTTACCGTAACGACTAGAATAAGCACGTATTATCTCCGTGATCCGGAAACTATTGAGTGTATTTAATTCAAATTTCGGGGACTCGTAGAAAGCAGTCTGCCATATGGCAGTGACTCCTCTCCACCCCTCCCCCATCTACTAATCCCTGATCACATTCTCTGCACTCCATCAACTTTTAATCGAAATCGACAGGACACCCTATGCCCCACCCGAATCAAAACAGACCCCATCATCGTTAAGAGCCAAACCCACCACTTGTACTGGGTGACAGTGAAGTGACGTGTCATCCAATAACCCGTCCCATTGTTAACTGCGGACCCACCTTTCTCAGCGTCCCCGAATAGGACCCTTGACATCGCACATGTGAATGAAAGGTAGAATGTACTCACACGGGGTGGGGGCGATAGCCCCATCCCGTTGCTTTGACTCACGCAGATGGGTTTTTTTTAGGGGGAGGGGGTCAGTTACTTTAGTATACTCATTTCCTAGATGTGTTACATAGTATATTGTTTGGTGGGTGTTGAGATTTTATCACAAATAATTTCATGCTGGATTGGTCACTTCGGAATCACACCCCCTTTCTTTGCCTAGAAAATGCCGTTTTCAGGGGAATTATTTGGTATGCATTGAGGGACAAAAAAATGTAAGATTAGATGCTGGAATGGTTTCTATTATCAGATATTTAATCTACAAGTTATGGGTCCGACTCTGAAATAATGCCAAAACTGCGCTAAATATACCTTTGGAAATGTGAGAATTTGAGGTAGGCCATTTAAAATCAAAGTGCTAAAACTTTTAAATTATAAATTATTTTAAATGGAGAGTTATAAAAAGTTTAGTTAAGAGAAATGTTTTTCATTGAAAACTACAAAATCGTTTCCTTATAATATTTACAGATAATATTTATTTTATTTATTATAAATTTTTTAGTTAATGTATTATCATGAAATGATGCGTAAAAGAGACAATGGATTAAAAAGATAAAAAATTTCGTAGAATTCCTTTTTAATTAGAAACGCGATCAAGTGTACACATGAGAGAAAAATATTTGTCAACCATTTTTCCAATTTTTAAATGCCTCATTTAACTGTGAAAAATAAAATAAAAAAATTAATAATACAAGTAACTGCCAATTTTATTATTGTCAACCATT
>JAOUZG010004505.1:1342612-1364647 GCA_026289955.1 Argiope argentata | reverse complement strand
AAAAAAAGAACTGAATAAAAAAACTATTTTTAAATCCCTTAAAAGCGGTATAGGAAGTGATTCTTCAGATTAAAAATTGGATTAGTTACTTAAAAACGTAATTTTAAATTTTACACTCCTTTTATTGTGCCGTTGTTGCATTGTGACTCATGACACTTTACAAGACACTGACAGTTATCCGTCAGAGATTTAAGCCGAGTGGGCGCCTCTTGTTTTTTCGGTACCTCCAACAAGGCTGAAGAGTAGGATTTAGCTATCTCATACCTCACACATTCAATTGCATAATCTTTTTTTACAGAGGGAGTTGCACATTTACACACCTCACAGATAAAGGAACAATCATACCTGAACTGGGACTCGAACCGAGAACAACCAGATTCCGGGGAAGACATGCTACCTGTATACCAGGACATCAGTCCTTTAATTGTTATGACAATAATAGCATTATGAGAGAAATTCTTATTTTTAATTTTTAAATTCCCAGTCCTAAACCATTTGCACTAAAATCTGTCTATTTACGTATCAAGTTAGAAAAAAATTATCTTCGAATTAATAATGTTTTTTTATTTTATTTTTCAGTGATTATAAACGTGTCATAAATTATTTACTTTAACCCTAGAGAAAACAAATTAATTGATTATAGCAAAAATTAGCTGAAAATAATCAGTTTTAAAGATGGATTTTCAATCATCTCTGTATAAAGTCTAGAAACCGTTTACCATGTTACTATCTACTCTAATATCTAATAACTATAATTATTACGGAATAACCACATAGTAAGTGGAGGAACTGCAGTCGATAATTAGAAGACATTGGTTATGCTCTAGTGATGATCTATTCACTTTACTTCTCTCGTCATTTAAGTAAATTACTTTTCAACAGATAAATAATTCAATTTTAATCTCGGTTGAGAGCTTCGAGTTATTCTGTATTTATGCACACTTTGGAAACTGTTTGCATCTCGTTACAGTTGATGTTCACAGAAACGCTATATTTGACTTTCAGACTTTAAGTAAATTCACTAAGAAAGTAACTTTTAAAGTAAATTGGATAGTATTTGCTTTCCTCTGTTGAAATATTAATGATTTTAATGGTAATGAATAAAAATTAACAGTGACAAAGGTAAGTCAATGCAAGTTTGGTAAAACCAATTTTGCTCAATTTTGTAACTAAAGGAAGTGCAAACAATAATTTAAAAATGTACTAACAATTATTTGTGAAAAGGCGATTTGGGATTGCATAAATAATAAATATAAATTAAATTTTCAATTTTTTTAAATGGTAAAATTAATTTTGTAATAACAAAAATATTTGAAGCAATTCTTACAAAAAAAGTAATATCAATTCTCAGCTATTCAAGTATTGAAAGACTTGCTCAGTTTTTTCTGTGGATAGACAGATGTCAACTGCCTTAGCTTAATATAGCCAGTCGATATTATTAATGTTCAACTAATAGCTCATTATTATTAGTGACAAGAACGTTATAAACGGATCAAAATGGATTTATTAGTAGGAGCTAATTTTCTTAAGTCATTCTGAAAACAAATGAAAAACAGCTATTTAAAAACTATAACCTTGTTCAGCTTTTGTTTCGAATAATCAGATTTCTATTGTTTCTTTTTACTACATAAAACTGACTTCATTAATGTTTTGATATTCATCTGCTATTCTTACAAACTAGAACACTATAAAAGTATCAGAAGTTAATTCTATTAGCAGCGATAGTGCAACTGCGGAACAACCGAGGGAAACCCAAAATATTTTCTTTGGGAAATTGAAACAGAAGCGAAATTGGGAATGAACAATGAAAACCTTTACCTTTGCTTTCATTTTTACAAATATTTTCGAGAAATGTTTTTAAAATTTTTAATTATGGAATATCTAAATTTCTGACGTTTTAAGTACATATGCTTTAATCCTTTGAATTTTTAGTTTAATAATTTTTCTGTATTTCCATTTCCATATTAATATTCTATACCTGTTTTGCATCAATTTTTAGTTCTAAATTTTGTTTCTTATCAGTATTTTCTAAATTTTATTGACTGTTAATTTCCTGTCGGTTATTTTTTTTTATTTGTTGCAACTTATACGAATTTTCAATTATTCCTTCCTGCTTCTATGCATCTCACACCATTTTAAGGTAGTTAGATGAAGACTCTGAGGGTTAAAGAACAATCATAATCCTTGCTATTGCATATCTTGAGCTCCTACAAAAATGCTATTGTAAAATTCAGCCCATGGTGCCAAGTGTAAAGCGATTCAATGAATGAAATATAAAGATAAATTTTCATCTTAAATTATGGAGTTTGTGTTGTGTGAGTGTCTCTCCTTGTGTGTGTGTCTATGTGTGTCTGAGTGTGAGCCTATGTGCGAATCTCTATGGGAGTCTGTGTGCAATGTACAGAAGAATATCTCTAGATACCAATTCCTATGTTGGATGGAGGGGGATTATTTTTATTCTCTTGGAAATAAAGAGATAGCTCTGGAATTAATTTTGGGGTTGATCTTATTCTGAATCAGGAAATAGTTTTTGTTTTCAATAAATATACCTATTTTGCAATGATAATTTCTGGCAAGTGAGCTTTATATTTTAAAAAAGTAATTCTAAACTCCTTGGGGATCATATTTTTTTTTTACGAAAGTAGATCGCATCAGTTAATAAAGACAATAAGTGTTAAAATAAAATAGTCAGTGTGCTCTTCTAATTTGAAACATAGTAAATAAATGAAAAATGAAATTGAAGCATCCTTCGTCTTAATATATATAAGAAAAAAACATACATAATAAATCTTAATTTAATAATGAAATTTCTGCTCGAAAAGTTGCTCGTTAAACATGAAATAACTAGGAGTAACCGATGCCTATCGAATGTTAAAATTTAAGTAGAATAAAATTTATGATTTAATTTTTATATATTTAATGTTTTTCCAAATTAATCCAATTATTAATTATATCCAAATATTTAATGCTTAGTATTTGTTTTTTCTTTGCCAAATAGTTTTTAGCCTAATGCATTCCTTTCATTTATTGTTTGTCTTTTTATTCTATACGTATTTCTTACTGTAATTGCTTGGTAACAACCCTTTTAGTTAACAATATGCTTGGATAGAACAGCATGTGTTATTGAATGTGTCCCAACACCAGTGTTTTATTTCTTTCAAAGCTATGAACCTAAAAATCTTTATTAAGTTACCAATATCTGAGCAGAATATTATACTATACCCTCCATAATGTTTTTTTTTTAATTTTTTTATTTTCTATGGAACTGCATAAACATGCTTCTAAGAATAAAAATAAAAATTATTTGATTATTCACTTTCTTCTCTTAGAAGTGAATATCCAAGCATTTCTATACTTAATTACTTTCTGAAGGAATTGTTTAGTACTTAATTGGAGTTACTGCTATTAAATTGAAATAAGTACCTTATATTGCGCAAAGAATAAAGTTATGATTATAAGATCTTCCAATTATTTAAAGCATGAAGTGTAATATTTCTGGCGAAACAAAATATGAATAAAATTGTGATAACGTTGATATTTTCTTGAGCTTCAAGACGTTTTATTTCATGAAATATTTGTAATTAAACGCTTACTTAAGTAAATATGATTATCATTTCACTTAAATACAATTACCTTTTAGCGCCATTATTTGAGAATTATAGAAGATAAAAATTAAATTTTTCTCTTTGCGTAAGTAATAAACAAAAACTAATTATTTTTGTTTTAAAAATAATTAGAGTTATAGTCACTTGCTTTCAGAAAGATAGGAGCATTAAAAAAAGAACCCATGATTTTTTTTCACTCTCAGATATAATTTGATTTTGTTTTATGTTTTCTTACGATAATAATTTTTCTAATGATTTTTCATTCACTACCTAGAATTTTGAAACTTTATTATCTTAAATGATATTTTTTTATTGTAATTGTATTTTTTTAATTTTTGGTGGCATTAATTATTTATTAAATGATTAAATTTTATTAATTACGGGTGATTAGTATTAAATTTGAGAAAAATTATTATTTCATAATATTTAAAACAATTAATTACTAGTTTATATTAAATCTAATTTAAAAAATAATTAAAAGGAAAATATTGCCTATTAATCAATTAAAAAAGTATTTCTTAAAACCATTTATATTGAATTTACAGTATCTAGTTCCTTTGAATAACTAAAATATTAAAATTGTATTAAATAGCTAATGAATATAATTTCAATTAAATAAGATAACGATTAAAAACTGAATTGGTTACTTTAAAATAAATTGATATGTGTATAGTTAATATAATTATATACATTTCAAAAAAAAATGTTTTGAAATACACTGTCACAATACAAGAAGTTGAGAAAATAATAAATCATTAATTAAAAACAAATGTTAACCAAATTTATTTTAATATTTAAAACTTTTTTTAAATTCTTTTTGAATTTAATAGTTTATTTTGGGATTTTAAATAGAATTAAAAAATAAAAAGACATATTATTCCAGTTATAATATTTATATTTCATAAAGCTCAAAACTAACAACCTAAATTAGCAAAATCACATTAAAAAGATTTTAACACCGATTTTTTTCTTATTATGAGAGTTTTATTAACTATATTATGTTATTACATAGTTAGTAAATGTGAAAAGTTTTTCAGGATAATAGTAAATATGTTTTTAAATTCACAGCATCAATCCACAAATTCCGTTTAAAACTGCCGTTATCCTTTGCTGACAGAAAGAAATACGTTTATTCTAAAATTACTTTGACTTCTGCAGGATATTGGATTAACTTCCATATTTATTATTACCATTAAAGAAAATACTTAACTGCTCACATTGCTGTGAAGAGAAACTTCTTTTTATCAACATTTTTTTTCAGCTCCTTTACTTCAAGGCGTTTTTTACTGAATTTTAAAACACTCTGTTAAGCACGTACGGAAAACATTTTTACTTTCCTGTACAAACATTTTTTTTTCACAACTGAGCTGTTAGCAACAACATAAATAAAAGTCACTTTCCCTTCTTTCACACCAAACTGTATTTCTCCTCATTTCTGTTTGTTTCTTTTGAACATATTTTTTTCCTACACTAGTTAAGGATGTATTTTGATACCGTTATTAACGCAGATTTATCCACAAACGTTCTTTTGTCAATAATTAGTGTATTTATGAGTATTTTTTTCACTTTTTCTGCCTTGTTTTTTGTCTTAAAAAAAGGTTTACTAGTTCATATATCCTAAAATTAAATAACGGTAAAAGAAAATTTTTCTGCCGTAAAAATTTCGTAGCTTTTTTTTTTTAAATCATTAAGTCATTTAAAGTGCCTGTTTAAAGAAGAACCAAATGTGTTGTAAGGAAAAAAACGTATGGCAGATAAACGTTCAAGAAAAAAAATCATATTTAGTTAATTATATTTTATAGCTTTATATAATTTTAGAACAGATTTGATTTAAGTATATTAATTTTCAATTAATTCATAGCATGATAAGATTTTAATACTATCTTCCTAAAACAGTCTTTAATATAATTTATAATTAAAACTCTCTCATAGGAAATGAAATTTTGCACATCACCTGCTTTCTTTCAATTCAAAAATCAGGTCATTCTAGTTGAAGAATAGAATAGAAAGAACTAGACAAAAAATAATTCTATATAATTTTATTCTCGAAATAGCTCATACAACGCTTGAATGGAAAAATGTAAGAAAATATTCCTATTTATTAACATATATTTTATAGCTTTATATTATTTTACAATAGATTTGAATTAACTATATTAATTTTTAATTAATCCTCATCATTATAAGGTTTTAAAGACCATCTTCCTTTACAAATTTGATTTATAATTAATAATTAAAACTCCATCATAGGAAATGATGTTTTGCACGTCATCTGCTTTCTTTCAGTTCAAAAGTTAGGTCAACTCATTCTGTGTAAAGAATATAATAGAAAAAGCTAGACAGGAAATAATTCTAAGTGATTTTATGCTCGAAATAATTCATACAACGCGCTACTGACTAAATTCCGTAAGTAATGACTGGCATTTTTTTTCTCCCTTATTTTCTTTTTTAAGAATGGAAGCATGGATATGACATTTGTCATCCAACCTGAAATTAATTTACGCTTTAACTTTTTTTTCAGGAGCAGAAGGGTAAAGAAATTCTTTGAATTTTAATAGTGCAAAAACTAATTAACAAATCTCCGTCATTTTTTTTATATTAGAAAAGCACAATTATCTTTTAGGATATTAATTTACATTCACATGAGCGAAATTCCCCACGCAACTTCTTTCTTTCTTACATACAACATTTTTTTTTGTAGAAACAAAGATGGGATATAATAGAAAGCAGAAAACAAAATAGATTTTAAAACGAAATTTTTGAGACAAGAAAAAAGTATTTTTTAATACATTAAAAATAAAAATTTCACATTCGACATGGTATTTGCTTTCCGCATAATGCTTATTTCATATTTACTGCATTCTTTCTTTCTTAATTTATGATTACTGAACCAATTCTTTCTCAGTCGTAGGCCATCTAATATCTATTTCGGGATTATAATATAACGGATTTAATCTGTCATTTATGCATGCCCGGTGAGCATTAAATCTGTTGAAGATGTGTCATTTTCCCGTATTTAAAGCAATATGGAAAAATCACAAGTCAAATCAGATGTCCTCCTCGTCATTTCGCACGGAAAAAGTCAAACCCCGAATATCCTAAATGTAAATAAAGTTCTTGATTTGAGCATTGATCTCCAATTGTATGATGTAATTTCCTTTTTCAATTAGAATGTTAGCTATTTGGTTTCATTTTTTGCTTGTATTTCTGTGTTTTATTATTTCCCGAATTCTTGTTTTTATTTGTGCTTGTGTTTTTTATATTTGAAATTTCTTCCAGTATGAATTAAGGCCTGGCTTATGTTTGTAAACGGTGTAATGTCCTTGTAAGTACACAAGGAATTTTTACAACGAGAATAAAATAAAATGAAGCACTTATTTAATAATTATATATAATAAAATTAGGCTTACATCCAATTAAAACTATAACTAAAATATACTTCTTTCATTGTAGATCATCATATATAAAAGACTGGAACAACGAGATGTCCAGTGCTAAAAATCTAAATTAACCAAGCAAAATCAAGCTTTTTTCTTGGGGGGGGGATATTATTCAGAATTTTCAGTTTTGTATAGTTTATGAGATCACCAAAATCTTGTAGCATTTCAAATATGCATTTGAACTCCATTAATTTACTTAATTCTGAAGCACATAATTCTATGTAATTCTTTTCAATATATCTTATGATTTTTTTAAAAAAAATTAAGATTAATAAGTAAATTATATTGATCAGTTTCAGCAAAAAAGTAAATTAGGAATGATATAATGAATGAGATAAGTAGAGCAGATTTGGATTTAAATTAATAGTGATTCGCAATCTTGGTAATTTATCAATTAATATAGTGAAGATTATATATATATATATATATATATATATATATATATATAATCTAAGAAAAAGAAAGCCGAATAAAGGAAATATTTCATTACGAATATATATTTCATGTACAAAACATAAAAAACGAATTAATTTTCTTGGTTCCTAATATTCCAGAACACTTTGACTTTGAGCTACTAAACACTTCACATATTCCTCTAAAATAAACATTTGAGTTCGTTTTTTTTCTTTTGTTTATTGAAATTTCAGTTTGAATATTAATTAATGTTGTCTATTTTACACATTAACTACATAAAATTTATAGTGCAGAAGCATTTTTATGCTGCCTACATGATACCGTATAACTTTTTATCTACATTCAGCTAACAAATATTTTATGTTTTGAAGAAATAAATTTTATTTTTGGAATGATATTCATTGGATTTTTGTTTTTGTAATATTTTCTCCCGTTTTTTATTTCATTTTGAGGAATATGAAAACATAATCAAATGTATAAATCTTCAAACAAAAATATGAAGATTCTACAATGTTTTCTACATTGAAATAGGCTTTAGAAAAAGACGTTTTTAATAATTTTTTGAAATTTAGTAACATTTGCAATTAAAGTTTAATTTTATAATAGATAAAATTAATCATTACTCATAATAATATAATTGATATATAAATATAAAAATAGAAGATTAGAAAATGTATAACACATAGAAAATCGGCGTAAGGTTCCAAAAATGGTTTGAGTTATGTATCAATAGAAAATTGAAATCCAAAAATATATTATTGGGGTAGCTGCTCGCAGCTTGAAGGAGATCTGCTTAGTGGGTCAATAATCATTCAGAGCTAGTGGTCGCATATTAGAGTGAAGAAGGAAGGGAGCAGAAACCCCAGATATCCTCCTCGTTTTCTGGCCTCTGTTAAAACCTTGTGTTTTTCTCCAAATAAGGATTTGTGTTATATCGCATAGGTTGGTAAATCTAATTGAGCTAAATCACAGTTTCATAGAGTTTAGAAAAAATCTAAGATATCAAACAATTTTCAATTGTGATTATTGTCCATAAGTAAGTTTGAGACAGCGCTGTAAAATCTGACTCATTAATTGTTTCTATAATATCCTAATTCACATTGTTTATTTTAGGTATCTTTTAATTTTACCGCCATTTATTAAACATCACGTAACTGCATTTAAATATACGATAATCGAATATTTTCGAGAAGAAACGAATTAAACTCGCTTGTATATACGTTGAATCATAGAAAACAAAAGATATTAATATATATTTTATTACACTTATTTCATTAATTTTTGTTTTATTTTCCTTCTCGATCTATTTGGTCTGTTGGCGCTACAAGCATCAAAAGTAATCTCCCCAGTTAAGGACTTGAGGTATCGAGGTCACGTTTGATGAATCTCTGCAGATCATAAGATTACTGCAAGGCAGCGAGAATGCCAGTATGAAATAGAAGATCCAAGAATAGATTCAAATTGGTCTGGAATATTTTGATAAACTCAGGAATTTTGCTTACATTAAATATCAAAATAAGATGTTGCTTAGTATATAAAATAGTTCTTAGATGTTGCACTTTTATAATTTAAATGTATGAAAAACTAATATCATGGAACACCTCATAAAAGAAATAATATATATTACAATGTGCGAGAGTTTGTTGTATATTCAAGATATTGAGTTAGTTTGTTTTTCTGTTATTCGATGTTTCTGATACATTATTTCCTAATTCTTTTATGTATCTTGTTCCCATATTTGATCCCAAATTTATTTATCTCGGAAATTTTGATTGTTAAACTCATTTCAATCTTGCATTTATTTTCCAATTCTAAATATAACCGTAGTTAGGTAATATTGGCACCTAAAATGGAAATAAGTATTTTTTTATAGAATAAGATGTGTTAATTTCAGAATCCCACTACTTTTGCCCTGATTTTTGATTTGCAGTAGATTTTTACACTTGTAAAAAATATAGACTTTGATGTTAGGGAGACTTTCCTAGAAACTATATCAGGTGACTTAATACAATCTTTACATGATAATTAGTATATCTGTATTAATTATTGTATGCTAATTCATTGTACCAAGAAGACTTGTTAAAAGAGAAACATTGTCATAAGGGTTTTTATTTTGAAAGCAACCAATTAGCTACTGGCAATTGAAAATACAATAAATATTAATCTGATTGATGCTCTATAGTTGTTTTTGAAAAAAACGAAATTAAGATTCCACTTTTAGTGTACCGTTTTATATGAACTTTTTTCTCTCTAAATTTGGCATTCTTTTTCTTTAAAATTCTAAAAAGGTATACTTTATAATAGAGTTTCATGAATATCCCTTTTATTTTTGTTTCTAGTTTCTATCTGCCTTTCTGCAGATTCGTAGATTAGTAGAATACTTTTTGAGTCAATATAAATTATTTATTTATGTCCATTCAAAATTATATTCTCATTAGTAATTAAAAGTATTCTCAAAAGACACAAATTCTATAAATAAATTTTAAAATTTTTAACACCTAACTATTTCACTCAAAACTTTTAAAAAAAATCTTTCTTTAACACAGAGATACAGATAAATTATAAAACTACATTTCATTATCTTTCAACTTTTTGCAGTTTCGTATATTACTAGAGTAATTGTAGAATCAAGATATATTCGTTAGAAATCAAAAGTATTCTCAGTAGACAGAAATTTTATACATAAATTTTAAAATCATCATTACTTAAAAATTTAACTAAAAACGCTTTACAGAATCACTCTTTGACACAGAGATAAAAATAAATTATAAAAATGTCTTTCATTATCTCTTCAGTTTTTACAATATTGCAGAATACTAGAATAAATTTTTGAGTCAATATAAATTATTTATTTATGCCAACTAAAAATTATATTCTCATTAGCAATCAAAAATATTCGCAGTTGACAGAAATTTTATAAAAAATTAAAAAATTGTTACTTAACTATTTCACTAAAAACTTTTTACAGAATCACTCTTTAACACGGAGATGCAAGTAAATTATAAAACTAGCTTTCATTATCTCACCACTTTCTGCAATTTCATAGATTATTAGCATAATATTTCAGTGAATATAAATTGTTTATTTATGTCAAATCAAAATAATCTCGTTAGAAATCATAAGTATTCTCAGTAGATAGAAATTTTATAAAGAAATTAGAAAATCATTCCCAAATACCCTAAAAAACGTTTTACGTTTTTAATAAACTCCCAAATATCCTAAAAAACGTTTTGCAGAATCACTCTTTAACACAGAGATGCAAATAAATTAATTATACGCCAGCTGTTGAAAAGGAGACAGTTAGAAAGTTCGGCAGACAATGCACTGCAAAGCGTGAGGGGACGGCATTTTCCCATTAGAAACAGCATCAGTACAATCCGAAAGGCCGCGTACGTTTCTTTGTTTAATGAGCGTTACATTCAAGCCGATGGGGGCCCGCTCGGGCTCAAATGAGATCCTCGGAAGCACCAAACAATTTCACAGTTACTCTGTTCGAAACAATTACGTAATTACCACGCTTGGAGTTGTGGGGGCTCAGAGGTCAATGCGGATTCATCGTTGAGACATGCATTCCTTGTGGCCGGAAAAGGAAACGTTTTCAAGAAGCTTAAATGTGTCTTGGCCGAAAGAGTTCAAGAGCATGATTCAATGTTTTCGACGGGAAACTCCCGCTCGGGATCTTTTCTTCTCCTAATTGCTGAAGTTGGCATCTCCTGAAGAGTCCGTCTTTCACCGAGAGCCGTGGCGTGGAAATTCGGATTCAAATGAGTTGAATTTAAACTTTTGGTTCCTTTACGTTTGATTTTATCTTGAAATGCGTCAAAGTGAAGGGTTTCATTTTTTAATGAATAAATTATTCATCGTTTTTAAATATTAAGATTTCTTGGTTCCGTTACTGATTCCATTATATGTGACAAAATAGCAGAAAGAACATTAAAGGATATTTTAAAGCTACCTAGAACGAGCCCTAAGCCCATCTTTCAAAAACATTTTTATTGAACATTTAGAAATACCAATGCACCACTAAGTATGACACGGGGCGTAAAAAAGTAGATAGCACATTACATAAAGACATCACATACAGAACAGCTACTCACGCCTCCCATTCGCTTTCACAACCCCTTTTTAGCAGTGTAGAGTGTGCCCGAACAGGATCTCAAACCCAGGATGCCCAGATTACGGAAAGGCGCTCTATTCTGTGCCAGGACGTTGGCCTTCAAAGACATTCCCCATAAAAATTGAGTACAAAGGAGGAAATGGCTTAGTTTTGTCATGGCTGGAATTAGAAGTTTGCATATTCAGTCCTTTCAGTGGTGTTGGTGTTCCACAAAAGGGTCTTGCGCTTGGCATAAATCTTAAAATACATAGATGAGGATATTAGCTTGATGAAAAAACAACGTTTTGCTTTTCTTAAGGTTATTAAGTAATTTTTTTTCTCAATCCTCCTGTAGCATATCGTAGAATCTTGTGTCATATTTTTAAAAGGACGAAATCTTTCAATTTTAGCTTTAAAAGGTTCAGAAGACAGGATATCTAATCTTTTTCAATAGTGTTGGCTTTCTACAATGAAGCATTATATTTGGTCCAGATTTCTTAATATTTCTTAATAGGCATTGGTTTGTTGGTATTGTCTTGCAGAAAAAACAAAATTTTGCTTTTCATAAGGTGAAGTCATTTATCTTCTTAATCATCTTGGTAGAACATTATCAAACTTTTCATAATATTTTAATTGTCTGTTTGTACTTCACGTACTTAATCAATATGTGCGTTCTATCCTATGCCAAATTTTATCATTTTAGGGTGTAGTATTATTAGTATCTTCAACAATATTCCTCCTTAACTATCCTTTTAATATATTTTAGAAGCTTATGTAATATGTTTTAATTTCCTTTGTTTGTCTTCTGATGTTTAAAAGATATGCTCCTTAAAGTTGAAAGTTATCAGTTTTGTTATATTATCATTTTCTTGAATAATATTTTATTAACCATTCAGGAAGAATATTGTCATTACTTTGAACAATCTTTTCTTAACCTGCCTGGTAGAATATTATAATTACCTTGATTTTTTTTATCTAGGTAGAATGGAAACTTTTGTAATAGTTTTGGTTTTTTTTTAATTTTCCAATTGATATGACCACTATCTCTCTGATATCTAATTCTATAATTTTGAGATCGGGTTATCACTAGCTTGAACAGTATTTTGCCTTAATCATACTAATTAAGAATTAAAGCACTTTCTGACATATTTTTGGTTGTCTGTTTGCTTTTCGATTGCCTAATCAATGGTTCCACACTCTCTGATATCGAATTTCTTTCAGTTAGGGATGCAAAATTATTAGTATCACCTTCATAATCCTTGAACATATTAAACCGACTACACATTTATGCATTTGTCAAGGACTCATCTAACCACATTTGCTGCCCCAGTGAATACGTTTTCCAATACATTTCTAGATCTTTCAGAATAAACAACACTTTTTGGCACCACAATTTACAAGTACAAATGACTTCTAATTAAAATAAATTTAAACATTAAAAAATTTAAGACATTTAAAAATCCATACAAAGAAGATATTAATCAAAATAGATTCATATGCCAATAATGATACATTTACTTATTGTTTATATATATCATCAACCGTGCAGATATTTCCAGAAAGGCTTCAGACGATACCAACAGGCTATGGTTCATTCTTTTATTTTTAAATAAGAATAAAACACTAAAATCAAGCTAATATTTGAAATCTAGAATACCTTACAAACACAATATTTTTCATTTGATAATTGGCATGGAAAATTATTTAACTGCCTCGGTATATCTTTAAAAATGTTATGATTAATAACGATAAAAAAGCCATAAATAAAAGTATGTATTCCATGATTATCTGTAAAAAACAATGACAGCAAAATTTTTTATTGCTATTACTAATTGCATTTCTCTGTTTTTTAATATGATTTATTTTCAACACACCGTTACATTTTACACCGTTACACCATTACATTTTAACTCCAGAAAATCATTATTAAGTGCATTAATATAACAAAAAAAGAACGAAATAATTATTAAATAAACTGCCAGGTTTCTGTTTGCCTGAATTTGCAATATATTTAGGCCATATATTTTTAAAGAAAAATTGAAAATAGTGCATAGCTGTTTGTTTCCATGTAAGATTTTATTGAAGGAATTCCAGCTTAAATAGAGTTAAATTAACTCTTTGTAGAAAAATATTTTAATTAACTTTAGAATCTATAAAAGGATGTTTCTATTATTTCCAAAGCTATATTTCTTAGAACACGTTACACTAATTGTAGTTTTATTCATTATATTCAAAAACAGAAATAATAATTACAATCCAAAGATTCTATTTTGAGCTTTTTTAATTCATGATGTTTATAGCTTAATTTACCTCAATGAAACGACTTTTCTAAAATAAAATCACATTTTCAATGTTCCATTGGCTTTTTTAAAATCTTATTTTGGTCCTATCCCCTTACAGAATAAGAAATCATCAATATTTCCAGGAAACTTTACGCACCAGGTAAGTTATTTTCGGCAACCCCTAATTACCCCAAAATAACTAGCACTATTCCTAAAGTTTAATTGTAAAATCAATTTCCTGAGAGGAACCTGTGATAACATCTGACTCACTTGAGATTAAATTAATTACATAACAAAAAGGGAAAAATGGTCCTGAAAGCTATTCTCTGTGAAAGGGAGAGGGGGAAGGGGAAAAAAGAGAACCAGAAGTGAAGAAAAAGTTTTTTGGCAAATACCCACATGACCCAACTTCTCCCATATAATTACTAAAAATCATAAATCACCGTACAGCAGAGCCAACCCTTGCTATCCAAGACACAATAGGAACGACTCCTGCGAATGAGCATACGAATAATTAGAGAAGCTTTAACCTGCAATTACTAATACAATGCCGATTCCTTCTAACTTATTTGTCTAAGGAACGGTATGCGAGATGGGATATTTTTTATCCCGTGTCATTGGCTGGCTTCCATCCAATTCCCCATTATTTTATTTTAAAGAAAGAAATCTCGAAGTAAAGCAGAACATCAATGACAACCATACGACCACGTCAAGTGTTTCCGCCAATTTTGCGAAGCATGCATAATAATATCCTTTCTTTGTGGATTCACGAAAAGATCGAGGGGGAAAAAAATAAGTGGACTTGAGAATCAGGGATTTTTTTTTTCCTCCTTCGCCAAGATATCCGCTCTCGTGATTCTTTATTTTATATCCCTCTGTAATGATATGCATGCTCAAAACCTATTGAAAGCTTCGTTTTTTATCTCTCCATGGCTTTGATTCAAGTATGAAATGCGTTTTTAAGGACTTGGTGATGGTTTGTTATATACACTTAATGAGAAAATTTTGTTTTTCCTTTTTTGGTTAAACTTCTGTAAATTAATTATCATTTTATGTTTCTTTTATTATGAAATTTCTTATGTATAATTTGTTTTAATTTCTGAAGGCAAATATAGAATTGTTGAAGTCTATTTATAAAATTAAATAATTTATTTCCCTGAAAACTTTTGTTAGCAAGAATAGTTATAGTTGTATCTGTTCACCAGAAAAGATGATGGTTTTCAATATAGAACAAAAACTACATATAAATTATGAAGCTATCATAAAAATTATTGCTTTTGATTTTAGCATCGAAAGTTTAAAATAATATGCTACATATAGAAGAATTTCTTAAGTACAAAGAATTAGATTTTAAAAATTTCATTTCTCCATACTCAAAATTACTTTTCATTTCAATTACTTTTTCAAAATTACTTGTCTAAACAACTTAAAATTATTTACGGGGAATTTTGTTTCTAATATATAATAATACTTTATTAAAGGGAATTCAAAAAAAATTCTATTCAGTCGAATTCCTTGTTTTCATCTGTTACTATTTAAAGTTAATAATTGCTTCTGAGTTTAAATCCTTGCAAAATATTAGTTATAATTAAAAGAATGGGAAATAGTGCGGAAAGCTTAATTTAGCATAATTTCATAGAATATTAAATGGTATGTTACTTGAAAAGCTAATATAGCTTCAAGTAGAAAATCTTAATGAAAGTGTTGAAATTCATTTATCCAAATTTAAAACATTAATTAAGATAAATTATTTATTTTTGCAGTTAAAGGAATTTCAAGAACGAATAATAATATATTTCTATTGCAGAAATAAAACAAAGCAATTTGTAACCTAATATTTATTATGATTTTTTTTCTTGTAATATAGTGCTATATTCATTAATATAAAGTTATCTGCACATTTTACATTACTTCTAAATCAGCAATTTAATAAAATGAATTCATTTTATATAATGAATATTCATTACTTGTTTCATTATAAAATACATTTTTATAACACGCCTATATCGTTAATCTAAATTTTGATATAAGCTATATTGTTATTCCTGGTAAGATTATGTTACTAAGATGCCTATATCTTAAATGCTGTGTGTTCAATGTATTTTATTTTTTATATTATAAGATTAGCTGCTTAAAATATAAAAATATAGCATATATAACAAAAATATAAATTTTTGGTATTTGTATCCATGTGCAAACATGAATTTTATAAAAGAAATGGTACAAAAGTTGTACATTTGCTAAAAACATTGTAGTGCAAATTGTACGTGTATGCAAGCATGTGTAAGTATGTATAAGCTCAGGTAAGTATGCATAAGAGCACGTGTATACTTTTTTTTATCAATTTGATCTCATTTTAGAATATATATTATGTGTAGAATATCTATATTCTTCCCTTGAAGTTCATATAAAACACCATGAACAACAATAAAAAAAACAATTCACCATTGCATTCTTTCATTATTATCTCTACTTGCATTTAAAAAAAAGAAATCATTAGTTTTCATCTTTTGCTTTTAGCAATAGAGCTTGATGAGTTTATTATATGCTATAAACTTTTGAATCGCATAGCTTTAAAATGTTTTAGATCTCGTTTAGAAATTGAAGAATATTTCTTGAAAAGTATTCTATCAAGAAAGAAATACAAGTAAATAATTTCCTTAGTTGATATTTCTGAGATCACATTTTTTTCGTAAATGTTCTTTCTAGGAATTTAATTGTTAATAAATAAGACAAAATAGTCATGTTTACTAAATTCTAAATACGACAATAATTGCTTAATAAGTGGGGGTAAAATCTATTTTGCAATAAGTAGTATGAAAAATAATAAATTATTACTTCATGCCCATCCTTCATTTTTTAATAAAAAGTGTGTATCTGTCACACTTGGTATTTATTTTTTGTGTAATAAACAGATCCATGTATTATGTTAATAATTATGCATCGAATTATCTTACTGAGGGTAAAGCCCCCTTTTAATGCAAATTTTGTGCCATTTTTATAAGTATGCTATTTTTTGGAATACTGTTATTTGCTAATTTTGAATATAAAGGGCTTTTTCAATGTAATAATTAGTCCAAACATTTGATATTTCCTTTTCTAATATTTTTGATCATTACGATTCAATAGACTACAAGCATTTACGTATTTATGTCATCCCTCATACAAGATAAAATTGCAATTTTTTTTTCTTTTAATTCAATTCCCACTCAATTTTTTTTCTCCTCTCCATGAGGTAAAATATTATGTCTTTCCAATGCACACAACCATTTTTCTTCACAAAGTAGCAGTCTGGGATTTCCTTTTCAAGATGGTCCTATTTTTTAAAAATCTCTTTTGAAGAAGTGTTTTTGTGATTCCTCCTATGAACACTTTCGACATATTGCTGTTAATATGATTTACAGCGCACTTTAAAATAGAAGCATTGGAAGCAAATGTGTGATATTTCACAGTGATTGAGTCTGATTTATATGCTAAGAAAAGGAACATTGACTTTATTGCAGAATAGGAGATTTTTGAATATGGATTTAAGTCAATTCCCGCGTCAATTGCATTTTGTTAACAGTATTTAATCTTTTAACAGGCATCATCGCTTTTCCGCCATTGTATATTAAGCTTTCCTGTGGGATTGAATTACATATTTTATGGTTAGAGGTAACATGAAATTATTAAAATTTAATATCGCTAACGGTTATTGATTACGCATATGATTACGTTCTAAGCGAATTCTAAGAATAGCTTTAGAATATAGCTTTATTTTAGAATATTTGATTTAAAAATATTGCAGAAACATCTATGAAACCAAAACGCATTAGTTAAATGTTTTTTTTTTGAATTTGAAAAAATCTTTTTGAACATTAAAAAGAAGTATAAAGCAAACACCTTCTATTTAAGAGGTTTACAAATTGATTTGCTTAAAATTTTGTTGCTATCTTAAGAAATATGTTATTTAGATCCTAAACAAAAATAGTTCTATTAATAACATTTCTTTTAAATATTGGAACTAAATTAATATATAACTCGAACTTTTCAATTCTTTCATATTGTAAAGTACTGAGAACTTTAAAGTATTTCTAAATGCAAAGATTACTTTTTCGTTGTTTTATGAATTACAGAAAATAGTGAGAGGATATAATATCAAAATTGAACAAAAAATATCCTCATATTTTAATTTATGAGGCTATTAGTAAGAAAACTGAATTAAAGATCATATTTTAAGAAAGTAACATTTAAAATGCAAAATAGCATTAAAAGTTTCAAAGGCAGATAATAAAAAAAAACATAACGTTCATGAAAACTCAGAAATAAAATTCAAAATGTTTTTTATTAAAAAATGTATTCAAAATATTAAATTAAAAAAGAATAACAAATTCACAAAAAACAAGTCTTTTTAATTTAGTAATATACAATGATTTCTTAAATTTCATACTATAAAATTTTTATGACAAGACATAACAACAAATTCACGTTGCAATTTCTCCTTATGTTACAGTTTTTTTTTCTGAAAAATTTAAAGATTTATGTGTGAATACTTTAATTTTATTTTTCAAAAGTTAGTATTCCTTTTCTTATTACTACTACAGATAAGAACGAATTACTTGAAACATCTTGCAGTAAGTTAATTTCATGCAATATATACTGAGAAGGAAGTCACAAGACAGCCACATAGAGGGATTCTTTTTTCTCAGTTAGGGAAATAATTTAATAGGCGTGTTACAAAAACAACTTTGATGCATGTAGCATTATGATGCATCATGAATAATGGAGCTTATAAAATTAACAAACATAACCAATAGAAAATATATATATTTTTTCGATTAAAAAATGTTTCTTTTAATTTCAAATACCCTTTAGAATATTAACCTTTGTTTATTTTTGCAATTATTTTAACAGATTTTTAATTCCATTATAAAATTAGAATATACTTAAATAATTTTTCAGTATGCTTTTCAATATCTTAGTCGAAAGTGGCCAATCTTATTATTGAAGTTACAACTACATGCACTGGTATTACCATTGTGATTCTGTTTATTATATTTTGTAAACTAATTTATTAAATTTGATTATTTATTACTTATCTATTTGTAAATTATTTGCAATTGTTAAACAAATATATTATTATTTAGGTTCTAAAAAAAGTGATAATTTTGTTTTTTCAATGAGAAAATTTAAATAAGAACAAAAAAAAACACTAGGTTAGAAAAGTATTAAGAAAAAAGTATCGAGATAAAACTATAAGTAACAAAAATGAAATACTGGTTTTTATTTGGAAATAATCCTTAGTTAATTCATTCCTTATTTAATATCTGACTGTAACTGTTACATTAATAAAATTTTTATTAAATGCAACGTTTATAGACGAAAAAAATTTAGTATGTTAAGATAAGGTGAATTATATTCCTAAATAATTATAAATAAAAGGAAAATTCCAGAATAAAATATTTGTTGTCTCAATGAAGATGAATTGAATTCAAGTTTCAACAATAAAAAAATTGTTTTAAGATATGCTAAAAACAAGTTGAAAATTTAATAAATATAAATAGTAAAATTGCGACAACTTTTTAAAATTTATGAAGGCGTAAAATAAAACTTTTTAAATATTAAATTAAACTGAGTTCTTTAATTTAATATTTAAAAAGTTATTGCAAAAACTCTTTTAAAGTAACAATCAATTCCCCATTCAGTAAAATTCTAATTAAAATTTGGAAAGAAAATATGAATCCGAGGGATACATTCCAATACCACAAGCATAATGGTATCCATTAAAATAACTTACTCAAATTAAGACGCCTATAGATATTGCAACAAATTTAGTGTCTATGTTTGGTGAAGTGATCATGCATGCATGAGCATGGCGAGTTTCGTTATAGAGCCAATTGGATGAAAATAGCACAGTTACTGTCCTCATGTCGAAAATAGCCCAAGCTACGAAAAAAAGACAATAACAAAATTGCTTAGCATTGATATAATAAGGGAAAGCACCTTGAAAATTATAGGACTAACAATAAAACGTGTAAAATGAAGATTTATTTGGCTACGAGTTCCAGAATTGTGACGTCATAAAGTGTGGCAGAACAGAAAAAATGAAACTGAATATTGAAAATGATTTTATTTTTGGTTTACAAACTACCCTCTGTCGTCTACTAGACAGATTTGAACCCATATTTGAATTTTGCGTTGCATGACTTTATACGATATCGATTTATGCGCAAGCCCAAACAACAATAATATGTTGTAGAAAGCCTGGCAATATCAGCGGGAAACTGCTGTTAGAGCTATTTCCATAGAAAAAGAAAGTATATTAGGATCATTTTTTCTCGGAAAAGCAATATTTTCTCCTCTTATCCATGTCCTGTAATCTCATAACTTCAAAAAATATTAATGAGAAAATGTACAGTTTAAATGTTATATTCTGTATATTAATAAATGCAAAATTTCTTTTTCTACTAAATAAAAGACATACTACACTTTAATAATGTATTTTCTCTCTATCTGTTACCATTTTTGTGATAGAAATTTTGAGCTTTGTCAGATAATGCTATAGTTTGTCATATCCCGTAATGCATGCTCATTTTATTGTATGCAGACACCAAGTTTAAAATTTCTTACATAATTTATCATCTCCATGAAAATGTGAGAATTGGGTTAGTCAGGATATTGTGTGTGTGGCATGGTTGAGATCTCTTTATTTAAACGATTTGATAGTAGAGTGCCAACGCGTATGGATACATTTTCTTTTAAGATGAGCAGAAATCGACATAATTTAATCACTGATCATTTTAAGCATTCACGTATGACAGCAAAATAACTTTTGATTTTACTGAAGTTTAAAGTTAGGGGCCGAAATAAATCAATAACAAATAATCTTTATTCCTATTTCATCTGACTACATTATTTTTGAAAATATAACAATTTTTCTGTAAAATGCAAACTACTTAAAAATACGTCTAAAAAAGTGTATTTTTGATTGGTTATTTTAAAAAGAATTCAAATTTCTTAAAAATAAAATCTGCTTTATTCATTTAATTATTTTATACATTGAAAAAATTGAAATAACATCACGTTTAAAATTATAACTATTTGATTCGCCTTTTAATATTTCTTCTGTTCCATAGATACAAGTTAATTGCTTAAATAATTAAGATGCATAGCATAATATAAAAATAAATCAGTTTTAAGAAGAAAAGATAATTAAAATTTCGATCGGTTTTCTATTTACTTGATGTTTTTTGGAGAAATCACACTAAGCAATAAAATATGGAATATTAAAGGCTTGCAAATAAGCATAAAAATGAATTTTCTTTCATTTACTAATAATCAATAGTTAATAACCTTTCAAAAGTAATTGATTCATTGCAATATCCTGATTATCAAAATAGTTTCAAAAATTTAACTTTTAACAATTTAAATTTCTCAAGAAACATCCAACGATTAAAAGTATTTAATAGAAATTTTAGAAGCATATACATGAAATATGTTTTTCATGAAGAAGTTATTTTGTCATTTATATGAATTTCTACACTATGTGTTCCTATTTTTTCAGAAAAGAACTCATTATTAAAAATCGAACACCAAAAATTAATGTATGTTAAAAAAATTTAATGGAAAAATATTTTAAACCAGAATTTATTTAAAAATACAATATATTTATGAAATATAAACATTTTTTAAATCGTTTTATGAATAGCTTTTTACAGTTTAGGTTAAAATTCCAATAAAAATGAATAATTTTTCACACTTTATTTTTTATTTTTTATGTATTATCAATACAATTCAAATATTCCTGCTTTTTAAAAATAACAAAATAAAATTTATAGATTATAAAGGTAAGTAATTTATTTAACCATTAGTAGTACATGATAAATCTATAAACATAAAAATTAATTTAATTTAATTATCACTGTATATACTTTTCTTTTTCAGCCAAGGGCTGTCAAAATTCCATGGTCGCTGAGTCCATTTTACTGCTTTATTATGGCTACTCAAAGAGCCGTATACTCCAATGAAGAAGTGGAATTTTTTTAGTGAAATTGCTTAATCATTTTAAAAATAAAAAAATTAAATGTAATTTTATCAGTCTATAAAAAATATTTTTAGTTCAACAGCAAAAATGTACGAAAAATAGATGGATCTTATAAGCATTGACCTTCAAACAACCAAATTTCAATTATGATGATAAATAAAAATATATAATTCCA